>JAJMFO010000067.1:0-48015 GCA_030574715.1 Xingzhongia strasburgensis
AAAGTTATCATCATTTAATTTCTAAATGGAATAAATTACCAAAAGAATCTCAAATGTTATCAAAGGATAAATATTCCATATATGATAAATATGAAAAAGGTTATAGAAAGGGAATTCATAGAAGTCCTAAATGGACTAAAATTACACAAAGAGTTAATCCTGAATATTTTTGATTCAAAAGTGAGCATAAATTCATTATATTTAATTAATTAAAAACTTGTATATATTTTACTTTAAAAAGTTTATATATTATAATCTCTCCCATATATAATTTGATATGAAAAAATCACTATATTTCTCATCATTATATTGTAAATAATCAGTTAAATTATTTTCTTTATTGAAAATTATTAAAATTCCACTTTTTAAATCCAATTTTAATCCAAATTTTTTATACAATAATATTTTTAAAACCATTGAATCTTCATTTTCAATATTTATATTTGATTCATTTGATAATTTATCAATTTCTTGTGATAATGATTGTAAAAAACCCCATAATTCACTTGAAATACTTGATAATTCTTGCTTTTGTCTTGTTATATCTTTTAAAATTTTATTTAATTTTAATTCATCATTATGAATTTCATTTAATTTTGATTTTAAATCTTGATGTATTGAAGAATTTAAAAGATGATCATTAACTTCTTGTTGTTCTTTCAATTTATTAGATAATAATTGTAATTCTTCTTGTGTAATCATTATATTATCATCTCGAAGTTTTTGTAATTCTAATAAATTCTCACTAATTCGATCAATAGTATCAATATCTGTCTCAATATCAAATCCTTCCAAAGTCTCTCGAAGTAGTTCTGCTGGATCGATTTGAAGTACCATTTTGGTGATTATAAATTCTAGATAAACAACAACAACAACAACAATATAAACAAAAGGAAAAGATAAACAATTGAAATGTAAACAAACAAAAATAAGATATAGTCACGTGGTATTTTAGCTGAAAAAATTATGTAATATATTAGTCATATTTTTGTGTGATTACCTAATCCAGTAATTAAAGAAATCTTATAAACTCAGCTCATTTTGAATCAAATTATATTTCTCTTTGAAAAGTTATAAATCTAAACGTATTTCCCACAGATATTGTTATTATTCTTCTAATATGGATACACATAACAGTAAACTACCAGTATGGGTACTCACTCCTAATGAAGAGAAAGAAGCAAGGGCCCGTTGGAAAGAATTTGCATATAAGAGTTGTGATGAATATGTACAAAAATTTGCAGAATGTTCTAAAAAACAAGGATTAAAAGTTATATTTAATTGTATTGAGGCAAGAGATACAATGAATAAATGTATCTTGTCCTTACAAAAACCTGAAGAATTGGATAAACAGAGAAGAATCATTATTGCTGAAAAAAGAGAGAAATTGAACAAAAAAGAGTGACTATTATAGTAATAGTATAACCATATGCTAATACGATCCAAACTATAGATAAGATCAACCACCACTATGTACATAAATACCACAGCCTATTCCCATATTTACCGTTGCTCTGTGACCCGTAGCGGAGATGTCATACTATCTTACCCCTCTATCTATGACTAAGAGCAAACCCCTCTTATCAGCATATCACGCCCGATTATATCACAAGATTGAGCAACTCCTGACGCTGCTGACTTTTAACCTTTTGGACATTTGTGTGATGGGCGATGAGGTATAAAAGGCGGTGATATAACCAATCGTAGATGATTAATTACATAGTTATTTTATTTTAGTTACAGTATAATTAAAGCTACAATGTCAGGAATATTCGACCACTACTTCAACTTGATGAACGGATCCAGATCCATGCATCGTAAGACTAACACTGGGAAACAGTTCACCACTATGGATGGGCACGAGGTGTACATTCCAAAGAGAAGAAACTCTTCTGTTTCCTCTGATGAAGAAGAGGACCCTGCTACTGCTATGAGAAGAAACTCATCCATCACTAGTTCAGATCCTGCTGTGATGGAAACCATTCGTGTTCAAGAGGTTAAACAAGTTGCTACTGCTCCTAACAACAGGGTTAATTTCTGATCTATGATTGATATTTATTGATGATTGATCTATCTATATGCTTGATGCTATTTATATTTGGTTTATTATACGGCGTTTTGTTGTGGGTTGATGTAGTTCAATAATAGTGAATCCATAAGTAGTGAATCCATCTATACTTGATCCATCATGAAATATTGACACTAACTATTTTATAAGGCGTTCTATAAATTATTATACTGCAAAACCAGTTATATATTTGCAGTGATATATTCATTTTCAATTGAAAGAGCTGTACTAAACTAGTTGAATCATATAGAAATGTGTATAAAATGGTTTCAATGGATTGTTGATAGTCAAATCGTCTTGATAATCAGACAGATTATCATCACTATCAACATGTCCATACAAGATTCAAATCATCATCCCTAAAATACCAAGATATTGATCGATAGTTTATCACAATTGTAAAATCATCATCATCATTGGTGCTTGTCAAACTTCAACTCATTTATTTCTATGCTCCCATGTCTTTATCAGTGTAAAAATTCTGGATCTCTCGCAAAGTGTTTGCAGTAAAAGTATAGAACTTTGAGTCTAATATCCTTATCTTCACGTGATATATAGCTGTCATTTATACATGTGTCAACAACAACCGCATTACGCAATACCTGCCATCCCGCAATCTCACACAGCTCAGCCGAAACCCAAAAAATTGCCACTTTAATTTTTGTGCCAACCACCTTTAAAAACAAATAAATACAGTAAAGAATTGATTTAATTCTCTCTTTTTTGCTGAATTTAAGACTTTCTCTCTCTCTCTCTCTTTCTTTGCAGTCTCCCCTATAACCACTCTCTTTTGGTTGTTTTAAGTGAAAATTGAAATAAAATATGCAGTTGACCGCTCTTTACAAAGTGGCTTTGGCTCTTTTCGCCCTCAATGGTTCCGTTGTGGATGCTAAAGTTCATTCGGCAAAGATCCATAAACAACCTCTTGATGATCAATTCAAAGGTGTCACTTTTGAAGAACACATGCAACACTTTGGTCATAAGTACTTGTCTGCTTTCCAAAAGGCTTATCCAGACATTCAGTTGCCCCTTAACCCCTTTGGTGTTGAAGTTGCCTCTGGTCATGACACTCCATTGACAAATTACTTGAATGCCCAATATTTCACAGAAATTTCCTTGGGTACTCCTGCTCAAGATTTTAAGGTGATTTTGGATACTGGATCCTCGAATTTATGGGTTCCAAGTACTGATTGCTCTTCTTTGGCTTGCTTTTTACATACAAAGTACGACCATGACTCTTCCTCAACTTATAAGGCCAATGGTACTGATTTTGCAATCAGATACGGTTCTGGTTCGTTGGAAGGTTACATCTCCCAAGATACTTTACAATTGGGTGATTTACACATTCCACACCAAGATTTCGCCGAGGCTACAAGTGAACCAGGATTGGCTTTTGCCTTTGGGAAATTTGATGGTATCTTAGGGTTGGCTTATGACACTATTTCTGTTGATGGTGTTGTCCCACCTGTTTACAATGCAGTGAACCAAGGTTTACTTGACAAGGAACAATTTGCCTTTTATTTGGGTAATGCCGACAAGAGTGAAGATGGTGGTGTGGCCACTTTTGGTGGTTATGACAAGTCTAAATTCTCTGGTGATATCACTTGGTTGCCAGTTCGTCGTAAAGCGTACTGGGAAGTCAAATTCAATGGTATTGCCTTGGGTGATGAATATGCTGAATTGCAAAACACTGGTGCTGCTATTGACACTGGTACTTCATTGATTGCCCTACCATCTGGCTTGGCTGAAATCTTGAATGCCGAGATTGGTGCTACTAAAGGTTGGTCAGGTCAATATTCCGTGGAGTGTGATACTAGAGATTCTTTACCAGATTTGACTTTTAACTTTGATGGTTATAACTTTACCATCACTCCATATGATTACACTTTGGAAGTTTCTGGATCATGTATCTCTGCTTTCACTCCAATGGATTTCCCAGCCCCAATTGGTCCTTTGGCGATCATTGGTGATGCCTTTTTGCGTAAATTCTACTCAATTTATGACTTGAAGAACAATGCTGTTGGTTTGGCTGCTGCCGTTTAAACACAAAAAAAACTTTTATCTGCATCCAAATATCCTATCCTTTTTCTTTTAACATCAAAATAGAGGGGGACAGTTTGCTAGATTCATCTTCACTTCACATTTTACGTTTATTTGCACCAGAAAAGAAAAAAACTTATCATTTCGTTTTTGTCATCTTCTATTTTATAATTTATGCCATAATTTGTCCTCTTAATTTTTTTTTTTTGCCTACTTTTATATGATTAAATCTAATTGCTCATTACTTGTGTTATTGTAGGCATTGTCACTACTTTCCAAACATCAAAAAGTATATCTGTATCATTGCTTACGATATGATTCAAGATTTTATCGTTATATTTCATACACAGGCCGCCTATATCCGCGTGTCACCCGGATGTTTACATTTCCCACAAAAAAACATCAACAAACAAACAAACAAAAAGCGAATTATATAGCAAATCTCAAAGAGCAGAAGGGTGAATCTCTAAAGCACAGGCGCAATGTTCTCCCGCAGTCAGACACCGAGACGTCCGCAGTCACAAATGCCCTCAACGCCCTCTTTGAGACCGACTTCTACGCTTTCATCCTCCCGCGCACAAACGCCCTCAAGATCTCATCAGAATTCACGATACGGTGATCGGAATAACAGTAATTCCATGTTTTCCCCGCTGCGTGAGCGTTCTTCCTCGTCGTTGGGATACTCGTCATCGTCGTCTTCAAGACCTACAACACCTTCCTTTTTGGCCCCATCACAACCATACACTGGGACAATCTCAGTGGCTATAAGAGCCAAACCGTCAGATACATTCCTTAGAGATCCATGGTTGTTGACTGATGATTCGATACAGCATAATGAAGTCGGTGAGTTCAGGTTTGACCACGTGTTCCAGCCTACGAGCACGAATGAAGAAGTGTATGACAAGACGGTGAAGAATTTAATTGAATCTTTGATGGATGGTTATAACGCTACGGTTTTCGCCTATGGGATGACTGGGTCAGGGAAGACTTATTCCATGACTGGTACGAAGCAGGAACCAGGTGTGATCCCATTGTCCATAAAGGAGATTTTCAATAAGATTAATAGTTCAGATAAAGAGATTTATAAATACGATCTGAAAGTTTCTTATTTGGAGATTTATAATGAAAGAATTTATGATTTATTAAACATTACACAGTTGAAAACTCAACATATCACCAGTTCAAGTGAATTGAAAATAAGAGATGTTCCTAATTATGGTGTCAAAGTTATTGGACTGATGGAGGAAACTGTTAAAAATGAAGATGATGTCTTATCTTTGATAAATAAGGGGAATTTAAATAGGAAAACTGGTGAAACTGATTTCAATGCTAGAAGTTCTCGTTCACATGCTATTGTCTTAGTACGGATTTGTACAACAAATACTGTCACGGGGATTGAAACTTTTAGTACTTTATCCTTGTGTGATTTGGCTGGGAGTGAAAGAGCCACGGGTCAACAAGAAAGAAGGAAAGAAGGTTCATTTATCAATAAATCATTATTGGCCTTGGGAAGTGTTATTGTTAAACTATCATCTCCACAAACAAATGCAGGTCATGTCAATTATAGAGATTCCAAATTGACTAGGATTTTACAACCTGCTTTATCTGGTGATTCTGTTGTTGCTGTTCTTTGTACAATCCATACAAGTAATATTGCCCTTGCAGAAACTGTTAATACCATTAGATTTGCTGCAAGAGCCAAAAATATTAGTCTGAATGTTAGAAAACATGAAAATGATTTAACAAATGAAAAAGATCGAATGATTGAAAAATTAAAATGGCAATTAGATAAACAACAGCAAGAATTGAATACCATCAAATCCAAACCAAGATTATCCTTAGAGTCTATACAAAGTTCACAAATGGATTCCCAGGTAATTTCAGAGGAGATACAAGAACAAATCACACAATTAACTTCTGAAAATAGAATACTTGTTGAAAGATTAGAACATTTGAAAAGAATAACTGATGACAAAAATGCAGAAAAAATGGTTTTGAAAAATGAAATTATAAATGATCTTTTAATGGATGAAAATAATCAAGAATCTTCACAAAAAATCATAATCAAAGTTGAAGAATTATTTAAAAAGACATATTCTGAAATTGATGAATATAAATCTTATATCAATCATCTTGAAAATCAATTGAAACAGGAAATGCAAGATAAAAGTCAAATTTATAATGGTAAAAAACTCAAATATGATGAAAATTTCTCTCCTTCGAAAACTGTTGGTAATGAATCAGATATGGATTTAATTCTGAGAGATCAAGAAGATGAAATTTTACAACTGAAGAATGAATTGAAATCAAAGGAAAAAATCATTAAAGCTTTACAATCAACTAAAAGAGTTCGTGATAGTTTGGTTGGTGCTATCAATGCTAATGAATCAAGAAGAGAATCCGGGAGATTTGATACTTTGAAACCATTAAATGTTGATAGATCAATGAAGTTTTGAGAGAATATCAAACCTAATAGAGTAATATTTGATCCATGGATGATCAAGAAGATCAATAATGAGACGTTATTTTAATGATGATAATATAGATGGTTTAGTTTCAAATCAACTTTACTAGTAGTTTATAATAAAGACATTCATTTTGTATTATCATAGCATATAATTCATCAAGATGTATCCGACCCTTCCCATGCTTTGTATGTAGTCATATGATTCAGAACTTCCTTTTCTTCGCAGGCTTGGTCCTTGTTTCTGATGATTGTGATGATGAAAGATCTCTTTTGATTGGGATCTTTGATGATGATTCCTCTGGTGGTTCATCTTCATCATCTGTATCCATCACCATCTTTCGAGATTGAACTCTATATAGTAATTCTTCAGTAGCCAAGGGTGCCTCAAAGAAAACCTCTTCACTTTCATCTTCTTCGTTATCATATACTTGTTCTTGTCCCTCATTAGAAGCAGCAACAATATCAACATTTTGAGAAAAATCACCAGTATCCGTCGTTCCTCCCTTTCCATAATAATCCATGTCATCATACTGTTGAGCATCCCCATAATCAACATTTCCTCCTTGTGCATGATCTACCACTTGTTCTTCAGGGATGTATGGTTGTTGTATATACCCTTGTTCGTACAGAGTTTGTAAAGCCATGTTATAACCTTCTTGATAACCTTGTTGATAACCTTGTTGATAGAGGTCTTGGGTCTGATCATACTGATATTCTTGTTGATAAGTAACTTCCTGATACTCCTCTTGGTATTGCTCATCGTGATCCTGAGCTTGATATTGTTCTTCTGTGACTTGTGCTGTGTTATCATACTCGTCTTCGTTATAGAAATTCTCGTTAGCATTAGCATTATAGTTCCCGTTATAGTATTCTTCATTATCATCATAGCAAACATCTTCTTCTCCATTATTGTAGTACTCCTCTTCCGCTTGAGCTGGCTCTTCGTCATAAAAATTTTCATTATACGTTGTAAATTCCTTCTGTTGCCTATCCTCCTTATATCTCTCCTCTTTCCCCTTATAGTGACGTTTACGATATTGACCCAATATCTGTCTTTCCTTTTGGTCTGTCTCCTTCCTGCTTTGGTATTGAAACTGATCTCTATGCTGCTTAAACTGTTTGTTCAAAGTTTGTGCAAATGAACTGAGGTTATAAGATTCCATATTAGAGTAATCATAGTTTACAGGCATGAACTTATCCCCCCAGAATGCAAATATGCCCTTTATATAACCTTCAACGTATGTGTATAGTATCCGACAAGTGGCACCTTCACCCAGTAGGTCCTTAGTCACTTGAGATAGTTGTGATAGATCAGAATTTCTCGGTAAAAAAAGACAAACATTCTTGGATATCTTGAAAAATGACTCTAGTAAAGGACGGATTCCCATGGGTTGTAAAGAATCAAGATCGTAGATATCTTTGTCTTTGTATCCAGTACCACCCCATGGAGGAGAAGAAAACACCAGGTCAACATCTTCTTGTAGAGTGCTGAAATAATCTGATTCGACAATCTCATTCCAATCACCCTTCCGTAGCTCCACACGATCTTCCACTCCATAAACTTCACAATTATGTTTTGCACACACCAAATTCTCTGCATTGATATCTAGCCCAATCACTTTATCAAAATATCTGGCAAATTGGATCGTATTACCACCTCCTCCGCAACAAACATCAAGAACGGTCTTCAAAGAGGGATCACAAGCATGGATAAACTTGGCAATGAAAATGGCAATGGACTCTGGAGTCACAGAATACCAAAGCTCGGCATTCATGTACACACCTTGGTCAAACCTGGAGAATAAAGAGTATCGCTGCCTCCAAAATTTCTTCACATTTTGCGGTAAGGATTGGTAACTCAGTTGATATTTCGACCTCTCGTCTTCTGAACTGCCCTCCTCTGAGATCTCACTGGAATCGCTGGATTCATCACTGTCACTGTCACTTTCACTGGATTCTTCACTTGAATCACTGCTTTCTGAACTGTCATCTTCACTTTCACTACTGTTTTGATCCTCACTCGATTCCTCAACCAAACTTTCATCTATAACATCTTGCGTTTCCTCTTGCCCTATCTGTGGCATATCTCAACCCTTGCACTGCTTCAAAAGATCATAAAAATCGATTATATATAGACTTCTTTGATCTCATCGCTGCTTTTTCGCCTTGACATTATTTCCAGCTGTCAATATCATACGTGTCGATAATTATATAATAGATTATCTAATTATTCTTACATCCAAACACCACTATCTATGGCTGGCTGGTTATTCTTGTGCATAAATCTCTGCCAGCCATCCGTTTGTTCTGTTTTATTTTTGTGCCAAACAGTGCAGCCATGCTTTCTCGTAATGAAGAAGCTTGCTCATCTTCCCAATCAGGGAAGAGATCAGATCTGCTGCCTGATCTGGGCGTGGGACTCTTGGGAAGGCTGTCGAAACTAAATTAGCCTGCAGGCATATGATATATAAAACTCAAGTCACTTCTTTTTCGCTTTTCCCCTTAGCTATCATCATACAATTCACCTCTCCACCTCAAGATGTCAGTATCAGCTAAGCAGCACAAGAGAGCACTCACTTATGAAGGTCCACAGATGAACTTCAAGTTCCCAAGTGAGGAAGATTTAGATAGGATCAGTGAGGAGTCTCAAAGTGAAGTTGTCCTCGAAGGTCCTAAAGTGCAACCATACTTTGAGTACGAGCAAACTCATCAGCAGTTCCATATCACGAATCCTGACTCTAGCCAGATGGCAGATAAACGTCCCTTATCAATCACATACCAACGTCCTGAGTCTGCAAACTTCTTCAGTCACAACAACACACAATCTCTTTCTCCTTCTTTACAAAGCTATAGCTGTGCATCTGGCTCACTTCCAAGTGCTAGTAACGTCACATATCAAATCAGTGAGAAATCCAAAACATATCACATTCCTCAAGTTCCTGTTGGTTCTAGAGAACCTTCAATGAAAAGAACTCAAATCATCAACAAGCCAAAAACTTTATCAAGAACAAGTACACTCAAAAGAAGGACTTCAATCAAGAGAAATAACACAGTCACACGCTCTAGATCTATCAGAAATGAAGAAAACTCGCTGTATCGGAATGCCTCATTGAAGAGATCCAAAGCTGTCAAATACAAAGTGGGCTGGTTGACAAGATTGAAGAACATGGGAATCAACCTGAAGACAAAGTTCAAAAGCTGGAGATTTATATCTGTCAAGAAGGCTTTTAGATTCACCAGAAGAAACAATTCCAAATCCAGAAAGTCCAAGATTTCTATGCCCTTGGAAAGAGGACGTGCACAAAGTATATCTGAATTGAGAATGGCCACAGAAGATTTCGGCAACACTCCTTTCAACAACCAACACAATAATAATAACAGCCTTGGCCTAGCTCCAAATGCTTCCAAATACAAATTGAATCCAACTACTACGTCAACTGAGTCCATAACCCCAACATTCACAAGAGTGCCTCCTCCACCACCTCCTCATAGAATTGCTTCAAATCCATCAATGCAAAAATATTTGCAAGATCAACAACGTGTTGTCTCATCTACAACACAAGGTTCTTGTCTACGATCTCCATTAGATGAGAAATTCCCAAGTCAACCAAATGTTGTGTATGATGACACAGACTTGGCTCTAGAACAGGATGAAGGAAGTGAAGAAGAAGATGATGATGATGTTTTTGATGAAGAATATCAAGAAGCTAAAATCCGGGAATACTGGAGTCATTATCTTAGAAAAGTCGTTGCTCAAAGAATTGAATCCAAGTTAGAATTTCATGCATTATCACAAATCCCAGAACCTGAGACACCTAATACTTATAACTCAGAAAGTTCATTTGAACACATTAGTGATGCTGAATCTGATCATGATGACAGTGGAAGTGAATTTGAAAAAGCTGATGATGAATCATTAACATCGGTCTCAGGAAGTGAATTTTCTACAGATTTATCCAATATCAATTCATACACTAGTACGAACTATTACTCCAGCTATGATGGACCAGTGGCCACTCCTGCTGAAATCATCCAGTATCAACACAATTTCATGAGTCGCTATCGTGATATCAACGTGAAAAGATCATCCACTTTGCCTATAAATTCACAAGCTACAATCAATTCTAGACACAATACTTTCCAAGTACAACCTTCCAATCATTTGAGATTTGCTTCTGTTGTTCAGTAATTTATGATTAGATATTGATTAATTAACGCTATTCACGACTTTAACTTGAATGTAGATGGTGATATAAACGGGACTGTAACACGTATTCTCTCCTTTTGGTTGTTTATAGATTTCTTAAGGGCCGGCGTTCGTTCCACTTTTGGCCATATGCCAATCTTCAGCGTGCCAACCCCTTATTTATATTTATTTTTGATGAACAAATCATCTCTCTTCCATTCTCTCATCACTTGATAAAAAGCTTCCAGTAAATTATTGCAATTTGTAATATATTTTCAATGTTTTCGACACAAGCAAGAAGAAGAAATTTGCTTGGAAGCCAATGTTTCCACCAACTTTGGAGAGTCTCTCTCTCCATGATACTGCTAAATGGAGATCAGCTAATTCCTTCCATTCAATTTCCTTTTCTACAATGGATGATTCCAAGAGCTATGCCTATAGAAATCTGTCAGAACAAGCATTGAGCAATATCACTACTAAGCAATTGCTTTTCCCAGATCCTAACCATTATGTGGAGAGCTTCGTTGGATTCTCATTTCGTTTTGATCATCCTTATTATGAAGGTACTTTTTATATCTTATCAAACAACCTTCGAGGCAATGACTCCAAAGGTATCAAAGCATCTGATGCTTTCATGGAGAACCTCAGGGTCTTTGTGAGTATCTTGGAAGATCGAGGACGCAAAACGAAAGATATAGAGCGTATGATTTATGACATGGTTAATGGTGACCCGTCCAATCCACAAAGTATTTTCACTGAAGAGACTGGATACTCTTTAGTATTCAAGCTTGCAAGTGAATACTATTCTACAAAATTGGGTGATGAGATGTTTTCAAGAGGGTACATGCTGGTGCTGATAAAAACCCTTCACTCTGCTTTGTCTTCTTTGTTTACTCTCGGTGAAGATCTCAGTGGGAAACACATCTTTCATAATGCCTACTTGAGTGACAAAGTTTGTGCTACTGTATTTTCGATCTCAAAGTCTGATAACAAAGCAAAGCCATTATATGGCTCAATAATGGTTGCGATCAATGAAAATGATAAACAAGCAAGGTTTTCGAAATTGACCTCAAGTTTTTATGTTAATGGAATTAAAGCACGTAACCCATCTCAAAAGGAAATGGAAGAAATCAAGGTTGAGAGGGGCTTATAAAAATACATACTCAACAATCTTGTTTATTTGAGCTTTTGATATATGTATATGCGCAATTCGGCGTTAAATATGCGTAGCTCGGTGATGGCTCTGACTCAGAGCATTTACCCGGATGCAAAACGTAACATCCGAACACCTTCGTCCCTAACAAATCTCAAAACTTTTGAAAGGGCGAAACAACGTGTGATGTGATAAGAAGGCAAAACAACCACTATAGACTCAAAAGAAAAGCAAGGCAGGAAATGTTCAGAAATAGCACTGTGAAAGCTCTACGCATCTCAGCGGGGCGCACACTCCAAAAGAGAGCGCAGTCAACGAAGTCGTCGTCATTGAGCCAGATTCTCAAGGGAGATGTTGCTGCTAAAGTGGCCAAACAACAACAACAACAACAACAACAACAACAACAACAACAACAACAGCAGCAAAAGAAGAACGAGTACAACGCTCTAAGCAACCACAATATCACAGCCATCGCAGATAAGAAACAAACATCATCGGCACAAACAGCACAAAAACAGCATGAGACTATTCCAAAAGTGGTAAAGAAAGTAAAGAAGGATTACTCATCTGTTCCAAGAGTACCACACACATCACATCTAAATCCTCAAAAACTTTCTATTGACGCATTTTACGCTGGTTATAGACCCTTAAGCATGAACAATCTCAAATCCAATCTTCTCCCAACACGTCGGAAGCTCTTTGATTTAGGTTTGGAGGAAGAATCCGTATGGTCATTTTCAGCATCAGGACTAGAAGCATTCCCAGAATGGGAAAAAGTTCCACATTCACAACTGAAAGACATGGTTCCATTCCATCCACCACAATACAAGTCCAAGACTGAAGAGATTGAGGCAAATATGAAGGAATATATCGATAAAGTGGAAAAGGCTGCTACTACATTAGAAGCTATAGCCAGTCATAGAAAGAAACCAAACGCTGTCCGTGTTCAAAGAATCTTGGCCAAACGTAACAATAAGAAGAAGAATTAGACGTGCAAGAGACTGAAGATACTTGTATATATTCTGCATAGTTTGGAACTCAATCATGATCATTTGGTTTCATCTATTGTGTGTTTTCTTTTTCATCTCTGATTTATTGTTGTTTTACAAGGGAAGGGTTTCTAGTATTTTTAATGAAGGGCATTCTATAGTTTAATAAGTTTTCATTCTTTACATTGACAAATTATAATACATGACATATATAATAACACGAAGGTGTTTTTAGTGTAAACTCATTATATTTTTACATCGCACAACTCACCATGACGACTTGTATCAGCCTTCATGATTTCTCTCAAAGCCATGGTAGCATAAGCAGAAACGTCTAATTGTAATTTTAGAATCAATGCACATCTTGAACCTTCTGTTTCTGGTAAAATTTGTTCAACTTCTTCACCTTTTTTCTTCTTCTGTAAAAGTTCTAGATCAGTATAAACCAATTGTTGAGTTGGATCTTCATAGTGTCTGATGAAGTATTCTAGATTCTTTGGTTTGGCAACGAGACGACGATAAGACCCTGCAAATGAAAAATCTTTAACTTTTCTGGTCATTTGAGATGGATCCAAGCCATCTTTGGCCATTGTCTCCTTATAAGTATTGAACAACTTTTCATTTTCTGGATATTTGATATCAAACCCTGGTGAAGGTAAAACAACATCAAAAATAGTAAACTTCTTAGCATCAACTTCCTCTTGAGTAACGGGTCTTGCTCTTTGATAAGTATCAGTTCTGACATCTTCCAAAAATTCCTCCTCGTCCTCTAAAGCATCCTTTTGTTCAGGTTCAGGTGCTTGTTCAGATTCATGCAGCACCAAATCACCAGCCACCACGTTCAAGCCGAAAAGCTCCATACGTGCACTAGCGACACAGTTCCAAATGTAACTCTGGTAAGCATGACCATACATAATCCTCAAGTTTCTTGGGATTTTCATTATAGCTGTGAAATAATCATGTTCTGAATAATCGCCATCTTCTTGTTTGGAACAACCACTCAAATGACACAATAAAGTATACTCAGCAACAGATTTCTTTGGCATACACTCAACAGCAGCCTGGGCATCATGAGTTTCGCTCCAAATCTTTCTAGCCTTGATAGAATCCGGCATGACGACTTCTTGTTCAGAAAGAATCAATTCCACAGTTTGTTTCCAGTTGTTTAACAGCATTTGTTTACCAATGTCATGAGTAGAGATAGAGTATGTACCAAACCTTTGCATACCATAATAGTTGATGAATCCATTCTCTTTCAACGATCTCAAAGAGTTTTGAATCACTTCCTCCACTGATTTCGTTTCATCCAATCCTTGAACGTCTCTTAATGTGATGATGAACTCATTTCCTTTCAAATCTCCAAGACTTAAAGTCTTATCTTCGTAGCTAAATCCACCAAGTTTCATCCCACGTAATGTTTTATTCAAAGAATTGACTCTCTCCACTCTCATTTTATTCAAACATAGTCTTTGCACAGTAACACCACGACGATCCTTAGTACCTGCAAACCTTATAAATCTAGGTGGAGTACGCAAGAATCTTCCAATCAAATGGACAGCTTCCATAGTATCCTTGTTCTCTTTATAAAGATTGAAATGAAGAAAGTTCTTGTATGGACCGAGCCCCCAATTTTCAACCCCATTTTCATCGGTGGTATCAATCTTTTCATATTTGTGATAACTGTTCTTATTGTTTCTGCGATTGTTGAAGATGAATTGGAAAGTGTTCTTATCTGTAGTCTTTGTCTCTAACCTGCTTTCAAATGCTTCTCTGATCAATTGATGTAGTTCACCTCTTGATTTCTTGTCATCAAAGACTTTACTGGATTCAAATGTAACCTTGTTCTGCAACACTCCTTCAATCTTGGTTAATTCTTCTTCACCAAAAAGCTCTAGAAGTTTGATACGTTTTGCAGAATCTAATTGAAACTCTTTTGGTTTGTTCTCTTCTTTGGCTTCTTCTTTAGCTTCTTCTCTTTCCTTCACTCTTTCTTCTTGTTTCTCCTTCTCACGACGTTGACGACGACGTTCTTTCTTATCCAAAATCCCCTCGTCGTTGAAATGAATAACTTCTCCATCCATTCCAATCTCATTCACCAGGAAATCAGTGTATCTTTGCTTTATAGTACCCGTAAAACCACCTAACGCTTGTGAGATATAGCTGGTGATTCCGACATCGGCCTCTTGAATGCCCTTTGGAGCGACAATTTCCTCTGTTTTCTGTCTCTTTACCTCTGTGGCATCTTCATGGGTATCTTCGATCTGTCTCTTGACCTCAGACATCTTCACAGTGCTAAAATAATACTCTAAATCCTGTGTCTTTACTAGCGGAGATGAGCTCTCGAAATTTTTTTACTATGAAAAAATGGTTATGCTGCACTGGTGTTTTAATGCGCGAACTCGTTCTTTAAAATATTTTTTCATAATAGAGATTTTACTTGTTTATATAGACTTCTTTAGAGTCGTTAAAAACTGCTAGAATGACGTTTGTTGAGAACCCAAAAGTAAGTTCATTGTGATCTTCAGGTTTGATTAGCCTCTACTAACTGTTTTATTGTTTTAGATGGCCGTTGAATTGATACATGAGCGGACAGAAGTGCTCTTCAGTAATACAGAAGATGGATCTTTATTCAAAGAGACCGAACAACCTGATGAGTACATTGCTGGCAGGATTGAGAGGGAGTTCAGACATACACAGAGCCTTCCAGATTATCTCCAGCGAAAGATCGATGCCAAATCGCAACCAAAAGGTGAAGCACAAGAAGACAATGAGGATAATGAAGAACAATTGGTGATACGACAACCGAGCCAATCAACTCAGGTCAACGATACTCAGTCCAGTACACAGCTCACGGTTTTCCATCAGTCAGATCCTGTGAATGATAACCACAATTATGAGCACAGTGCTTCGAGAGCTTTGGTTCAACATCAACAACAACAATACTACATTCCAGAGAAACCCGAATGGCATGCTCCTTGGAAACTGATGAGAGTCATTGCAGGGCATCAGGGATGGGTGCGTTCAGTGGCAGTAGAGCCCGAAAACAAGTGGTTTGCCACGGGTTCCACGGACAATACGATCAAGATCTGGGATTTGGCATCTGGACAGTTGAAGTTGACGCTTACGGGGCATGTAATGGCCGTAAGAGACATTGCTATTTCTGAGAGACATCCCTACATGATCTCATGTGGTGAGGACAAGACAGTGAAATGCTGGGACTTGGAGAAGAACAAAGTCATCAGGGATTACTATGGCCATTTATCAGGGGTTTATAGTGTTGATGTGCATCCAACATTAGATGTTGTTGTCACCGGTGGCAGAGATTCCACAGTCAGAGTATGGGATATGAGAACTAGTACGGGGATTTTCACACTCACGGGGCACAAGGGGTCTATTACGCAAATAGGGTGCCAGGCTACGGATCCACAGATCATTAGTACTTCAAATGATAAGACCGTTAGACTATGGGATTTGGCAGCAGGAAAAACACAGACAGTATTAACACATCATAGCAAGTCCATCAGAGCATTGACTCTGCATCCGGATGAGTATACTTTTGCCACGGCTTCTCCCGACGGAATCAAGCAATGGAAGTGCCCTGAAGGTGCCTTCTTGCACAATTTCGTTCCACATAGAGAGTCTATCATCAACACCATCAGTGTGAATCAGGACAATGTATTCTTCAGTGGTGGAGATGACGGTACTATGGGATTCTATGATTGGTCTACAGGTTACAAGTTTCAAGAAATGCGGACGACGGTGCTTCCAGGATCGTTGGAATCTGAAGCTGGGATCTATGCTAGTTCTTTTGATAAGACTGGGATGCGTTTGATCACTGGTGAAGTGGATAAAAGTATCAAGATATGGAGAGAAGATCCAGAGGCGACACCAGAGACACATCCTGGGATCCCTTTCGATGCTAGTTTGTACAGACAAAGGTATTGATAATGATGATGCTCTACAGGAGATTTTGAAACCGGGAATGGAAATGAACGTTTAATCAGAATCAGAATTTGATGCCGATTGTAGTATGGAAGAATTCTATAAAGGAGATATCAAAAGAAGTAAGAAACAGTGATGGAAATATTGAGGATCTTAGAATAAGGCCATCAATGGGAGAACAATGAGCATTTCCAAGCCCATCTTGTTAGCCATACCTTCAGACAAAGTAGCGACTGTTGGAGATGAGGATGCTTTAGTAGATGTTGAGCCCTTTGGAGCAGCAGAAGAAGTCTTTGTGACTAGTGTAGAGCTAGAAGCTGGTGCTGTGGTTGTGGCTGATGATGATGATCCTGATGGTTTGGTGAAAGAAGAGCATTCTGATTCAGAACCGGAAGCGGTACAACCAGGAACTGTTGGAGTAGAACCAGAGGTCAAAGTGTGAAGGCTTGGAGTAACGGTAGAGGAGGAAGCAGCCTTTGTGGTGGTAGATGAAGAGGAGGCATAACATTTACCATCAGAGCAAGAAGTGATGGTGATGGTTTCTGTGGATAATGGACAGTATGTTGTGTACTCAGTGACAACACCTGAAGAGGTTTGAGTGATTGTAGAGATCCCCCAGATAGTGGTTTCATTTGAAACAGCACTGGAGCTACTGGAGACAGCAGAAGATGAAGAGTTGCTGTATTGTGCAGACACGCAGAGAGCTGTGATCAATGTGGTGATGAAGAAACGAATGGAGATCATTATTTATTTGGAATTTTTAGTACTATTGATGATGAAACTAAAACCAAGATGAAGAGGAAAAAAGAGTCTTCAGGGTCTGTTTATATACTGATCAGGGGCCAAGATGGAAAACTCTGGAATGGTCTAAATATACGACTGCTCTATGTAAATATAGAAATATTGTGATCCTATTGTTATGGTCGTATGTACAATCCGCATGAATATATGCAGGGCAATTTTAACAGTATATTATATGACGTATTTTAGTGTTGGAGAATTGGGAAAAGAAGCTACAAAAACACCAAGTGGAGGCCTTGAATGACTTGAAAGACTTATATTGTCTGAGGCGTGCTTGTCATCTTCATTCTACTGTTTTCAAGCTGTTTCGAAATGACTATTTTTAGTTGTAGCTGTAAAACGTCGGGGGTTAACTATACATGCTAATTTTAGCGAAAAAAAAAAATATTTGTCTCGTGAGATCTCGAAAGTTCTGTAGGGTTTATTATTTAGCGGTTTGTTTGTTTGTTTGTTTACTTCTTGTAGCTGTTCTGATTGGACATCCGTCTTGTATAGCTGATAGGAGATCGTCAGTCACTACGCTCAACTTCTTGGATCGTTTTCCTAAAGAGGTCTTTTCCGTATATGGACCCTTTATGGCCCAATTTTGACACAAAAAGGCTGTATACAGATACAGATTCTTGTAGTTACAAAGCTCACCAATTCGTCCCAAGGGGTGTTGGAGTATTATCTCTTTATGACCAGCTTGCCATCTACATATCAGAGCTCATGAATCAACTGTTTATTCGAAAATCATATAAATCATTACAACAACATCATAATTGGAATCATAGCCATTCCTATTCCAAGGGCCTTTGTACTGAAAGCAAAATTACTGCTCATCGTTGTGCCCGCGTAAGGAGCAGAGGCACTTGCGTTCTCACCAGTGGTCTCTGTCGTTGTGTGGAAGTTGCTGTGCGTAGTCATCGAGTCACTTGTACCAGGTGCTGTCACTGTGGTCCCGTTGTTGGTCACAGCAATCTGCCCGTCCGTATTACCTTCGCTGGTGTTCGCAGTCACGGACTCCCCCGTCGTTTGTACGCTTCCCTGGACGTCGGAAACGGTGTTCGACACCGATGTCTGTGATGTGGTGGTAGTGCCTTGTGCTGTCGTGGTGGCCTCTGTTGCTCCTGTCGTGGTGGTACCTTGTGTTCCTGTCGTGGTGGTACCTTGAGCTGCTGTCGTCGTGGCCTCTGTTGCTGCTGTCGTGGTAGCCCCTGCTGCTGCCGCTGCTGTGGTGGTTGTGTCCTGTGCTGCCACAAGTGATGAGGCTGTAAGAGCCATAATTAGTGACGATGTTCTCATTTTAGTGCTGATGCTGTTCAAGAACGAGTGGTATGGCAGTAAAGAGCGTGTTTTGTTGACACTAAGACGAGATCGGTAAAGGACAAGAGATATCCACAGGTGTACAAAACAACAAGATACAGATTTATTCTCTCGAAATTCAGAATTCGTGTCGAGAAAGATCTCAGCACTGCCAAATGAGATCATCGACGCGAACCTTACATGAATATGTATGTATGTAAACCCTTTTTTTTTTGGATTTTTGTTTACCAATTTTATTATAGCTACGAGCACTCAGTCATAAAGTATTACATTATTATGGTTGTTTTACACCAGTGTCCTTTATCATATCATAATCTCCTATCCCTTTCTCTCTCTCTCTCTCTCGCTCTTTTCGCCAGTTTGATCTTTAATTGATCTCCTGTAGACACGCATTCATCTCATCCTCACTCAATGCCTTGATATACAAACACTTACTCAACACTTCCTCATCACAATCCATCTTGTAAAGCGTGGACCATTGAATGCATTGGATCAAACTTCTCACAATCTTGGAATCATGTCTGAACTTTCCAAAATTGATCAACTCCCCCTGATAACTCTTCTTCTCCTTGTTGAAAATCAAATCTGATAAATACAACCCTAAAAATGGAACACATCCTAATGAAGGTTTAAGCTTATTCAATTCCTTTCTCAGGTTCATAAAGTTTCTCAAAGGAGATGAAATCGATTCCAAACTCTTATAGATCAGAATATCACCAGGCTCAATCATTCTCCAGGTTTCCTTCAACTTCATAATCTTATCAGACCCCAGAGCTAATAAAATCTGCATCAGTGTTGAATAGTTCTGCAAGTTTTTACAATTCTGTGCAATATGAATGAATCTTTGAATAGTCAATCTTCTCAACGTTAGATCCTTGGTCAACAAGACCTCTGAAATAATCCAGTTAACACTCAAGTTGAATCTCGAAATACAAAGGTCAACACCTTGCAGATCTTCATTTTGAACTAACAACTCTAGCCAACTATTAATAGGTATCAGACTTTCAGATTCCCAATTCAATGAAACTAGTTCCTTCCAATCAATCTCCAACAAGGCATCTCTTTCAATCAATGTCAATTGTTCAGCTAAAGTCTTTGAATCAAAATTCAAAATAAAGGAAGCATGATGATCACAATTACCAATTTGTAAAATTTCATTGGTGATTTTATGACTTAAAAGTAATTCCAATAAAATCTTAGAACTTGAATGTTCAAAGCTAACATCTTTTTGCTTGACTGGTGTAAGTGAAAACAACTTGGTTTTTCTTCTTTGATCAATAATCATGGAATCTCTATTGGATCTTTTTGCTGGTGTATTAATTGCTAAAGACTGCACTTGTCTATTTAATTCCCTAGAATCCACAGAGCTTGAGCTAGAAACCATCATTGTCTGAATACGTTTAGATGGTGATGGTAATGATTGAGTTTGCTGCTGATGCTGTCTAATTTTAGATTTTTTCTTGAAATTTCCCTCTAATTTCAACAGTGCAGCTTGAATAGGATCATCCTGATAAGAATCATCAGAAATAGCAGCTAATTCAGCAATAGCATCACTATTTACACCAGGATAAGGAATTTGAAAATCTTCAGAATCATCAGATTGGACTAAATCAAATGAACTTGAGTTTTCATGAGTAATCTGATGTCCGATTATACTGTTTCTTACTTGTTGATCTTCTTGTGACTCCTCTTTTTCTTCATGATTAATTGAAATAACTTTGAAAGGTTTCTGTTCAGAACTGAAAATTGAAGCCTCGGAAATGGTAGTTTTATGGGTTTTGATGGAACGTTTTGACAGATATGAAAGTCTATGATCATTTTCACAATGTGACAATCTCGTTGAAACAGAAGCATTGGAGATTCTAGTGAATGATGGGACTTTGTTCAAGTCTAATTTAGAATCATTAGCTTCTCCAGACTGGATAACAAGAGGTGTTGATGATTTCTCTTGCTTCCCGTTGTCGTGGTATTCATTAATGGATTTAATTGGAGAAATCTGTGGCGTAGAGCTAATCAATCCGTCGTGATCACTTGATAGAGGTGGTGTGTTAGGTTCTTCTTTTCCAGATATGACATCACTTTTATCTTGAGGAATATCCTCAGCGTCATCAATTTCTTCATAAGTGGAAACAAATGATTCAATTTCGTCATAGTCAGAGTCTGTATTCATTGAATGGATGGAATCATGATGAGATGATGGCCTTTTTGGAGTGGAAACTTCAAAAATTAGTTCATCATTGCCATTGGAATTTTCATGCACCACTGATTCGTGGCTATCATTTTGAGCTTCAACGGCAAGAGTAGTTGGATCATCAGTGGTATTAGCGGTCTCTTGTTCATTCACAACCTCTGGCTGTTTGGCACTCTTTTCAGAAATCAAAGAAGGAATACTCTTTGCACTAGATTGATCAACAATCTCTCCATCATTTTCAAATTCAAAAGGTTCATGAGAATAGTGTGAATTAACATGAGCATCAGTAGTGTCACCAACATTTTGAGAAATATCAGCTTCGTTTCCTTGACCTTCGTCTTGTTCGTTCTCATTCTGGTCAATCTCAGAACTTGAGGTTGGTATACCAATCATGGTTTCTTTACTGTTTGAACCAGTAGCCTCAAAATTGAATTCTCTCAAATTATCAACTTTATTCTTCTTTCTCAATGCAAGGTCTTCATCTTCATCAACGATTGGCTTGATATTTGGAGATATCTTTTTTGAATAAATAGAATCATAAGAAACATATGATTTATTATCCTCCATATGTTGTTGGAAAGAAAGCACACTTCTTGAAATATTGGAAATGGCTTCACAAATATTCATATTATCAATATTTGAAACATTAACATTCACTTTCGAAGGATCATTAATTGTGAAATTGAATGAAGAAGATCTTGGCAATTTTTCCTTCTTATCGCCGATTTTTCTATTCAGAATCTCATTGTGGAATCTAATCAAATATTCTAACTCATCAATAGATCTTGCACTCAAAATGTCAAATTTCCCATCTGCTAATTTTTCTAGTTTATCATTATCAATTCTTGCAACAGACACCACTGAACTCATAAATCTTTCAACCTGTGGGGTTGTTTGTAGTTTATACTTAGCTTGATGGTGTAAATGGAATGTTTTCAGCCAATTTTCAATCAAGGGACGTAGACCCCTTGGTTGTTGTTTCGGTTGTGAAGGTAACTGAACAATAACATCCATCTTCTTCACTGGGGTAGGAGGTAACACTTTAGAGAGGGTTGACGACTTGGGAAAATCAGTTGTATTCCTGATTGTGTTTCTAGAGTTCGGTTCATTAGGAGACAATGCAATGTAAAGAGGTGTATTCTCGTGATCTTGTTCATCCCCTTCAAACTTCACTGTCTTATTAAAGGTTGCAAATGATGTATCTGTGAAAGTATCAGATGGTGAAGATGAGACCTGCCCTTGGTTTTGCTGCTGTTGCTTGATCAAGCCTACTTGACTCAGCCTTAGGTTGGAGTTCTTTGGATTCAAAAAGATTTTTGGTTGACGTCTAGATGACTGAATGGGCAGTGGTAATTTTGAGGTGTCATTTTGATCAAAAGTGGAAAGCATCATGGAGTTTCTAGTGAATGGATCTGATTGCTGATTGAGTGCCAGTATCGAGAGTCTTTTCGAATAAGCACTCTGAGGACCTATTTTTATCTCAAAGTTGTAATAGTCGGACGGGCTAATGTTCTCATCCCAAGATTTATTGCAACAGTAGGTCCAATTTTTCTTCAGGTTGGAGACAATTCTCTGTACGAACAATTCATCGTGATGCAGTGAGTTGATCTCCCTCACAAACAGTGTTCGTAGGTCTTGTGATGAGATGAAATCCTCTGTGAAATAGTTCAGAAGCCAATGCCTTATCACAACAAACGTTCTTATTAGTGTGAGTTTCCCCGTGCTCTGTCTTTGTTCATGGGCCTCGTCGTTGATGCAATTGATACACCACTTCACTCGCAGAAGCAGCACCTTGAGCAGGGTGGTCTGTGACACAAAGGATCTATACGTAAGAAAGAAATCTGAGATGAGCTGGTAGTCAATGTCCGTGGGCGACGATAGCATAGCGATGAGATTCAGCAGATCTGTGTAATGCGCGCTCTGTGGCTTGACGAGCTTGTCAAAGACCGAAGTCTCGAGAGCGTCAATGTTGAAATCTGTTATATCGCTCATTGAAGGGGCATATGTGTGATCTAAGGTGACTTGTTGTGTGGGTCCTCAGTACGTCTTGTTCTTTAGCTGTGGAATGTGAATGGATAGCGATTGTGTGTAGCCAAATGGGGGAACAAAGAAAACAAAAGCGATGAAGCCAGCAGTGGACTGTGGAAGAGCAGTGGAAGGCCAATTGTATGGGATTTAAGAGCAGCGAATGGCACGATGAGGGATCTTTGGCAGTTGTAGTGTGGTTTGTTGTTGTTCTTTAGCCTTTTTTTTCCGATTGTTTACTTTTTCGAAAAATAGGATTTCGCCAGTGTTACGTGCCTGTCACTGGAATTTTACGCGTCTTGTGGAATTCGTAAACAATGGGCACTTTTTGAGGTTTTGAACGTGTTTGCTTTAACTCTCAGGGAGCGCTTCAGTGAGAGAGTGCTGGGTTGCTCTGAGTTTTAGACACTCGACTAGCTTGTAAGCATCAAACCTAATCCTAGGAATTGCACAGGGATTAAAGGAATTTGGTCTTTGTATGTAGATATTTTGAGACATGTCACGTGAATGTCATGTGATGAGATTGATTGTCCTGTGAATACTGATCAAGTCGGCCTGAGGTATTCGTGTAGCATTAATACTGTATAATTGAGTAGCATAAGACATAATAGACTGGGCATAATGACGTACAGTGCGTTCAAACATGTGCAATATATGGAACAAGTACAATAAGTGTCCCAGACATACAATTACTGTATGTAATAATATCATTTTTAGCTCATCAACATTACTTTTGTTCCTGTTGGTTTGAGTTCCGGAAAACAGTTGAAATTCCAAGTTTCCAAGGATGAGCTAGCAATTATTCTATTCACGATATTATGATGATATCGTGGTAAGGTCATCATAGAAACTGAAAAGGCTTGCATTGCATTACTTTTACTAAAAACCCCTTAAGTCAAGATATTATTGATATAAAACATCCGAACATTCATCCTAACACCTTCAAAATCATCTCAACACCACCTAACCCTGACCCTGAATTCCAGCATAGGCTTCGAAAGCTTGAACAGAATGAACGATGGAAGATCAAAAGTTACAGATTACACTAAGTCACTATTATATATAACAGTTTATATACACTTATTCTTCCATCTCAATTGTATAAGTTATCCAAGTACCCAGATGTGGAGGACCCTTACAAACAGACATGGCACCGTTACTCAAATCGTAAACCACACTAGCCACTGTCATCAAAATCTCGTCACCTTCAGGTTCTGCTCTTGTGTTTTTTGATTCAGAGATAGCATTTGGAGAGTGACGGGTGTCTGAAAAACAGCTCTTGATGGCGTCAACAGAAACACCTTTCCCCTTTGGAGATGCCTTCATAGAGTCTACTATTCTTGCAGTCATTCTTCTATGTCTGTAAAGAGACGATCCACCTGGGTTTCTGCAGTAGATTTCTCCAGATGCTGGAGAGTATCCTGGTGAGATAAATGTGTTACCATGGGCAATCAAAGCACGACCATCGCTATTTGGTAACGTTTCACGACCTTCTTCATCGACATATGTTGGATATATGATAAAATAGCTTTCTGGGATCAATTCCAAATCAATAGCTTCACCTTCTCTGGTTGATAAAAGAATATTACCAGAAACATGTCTTGGGGCACCAACAACGTATTTCAAACCATTAGCATAATTTTTGCAACTCAAGTATTTTCTTCTAGCAAAGGTCAATGGAATAACAGGAGGGTGTTCCAGTGTAGGTCCCGGTTTTGGAAAATTGAAAGAGTCATTACTGGCATTGAGTGAGCTTGCACATAGACCAAGGCCTCTAGAATTCATCCCTGATCTACCTAATTGACCAACTTCCCCTAATGCAATAATCACTTTTGGCAGGTTTTCTTCTGGTTCAGTATGTGCTTCCAAAACAACACATAAGTCATTGTCATAAACATAAGAGTCTAAATCCCAATTTTGGCCAATCTTGACACCAGTCTCATCAATCACAGTAGCCACAGTACATTCAGAGTCATCCTTCATCTTGTACAAATCAACAGGGTTGTTCTTGTATTTGGTCAAATCATATCTTGCATTGATTAAGAATATTTCTTCGATTGGAACCTGAGAGCCTTCAGCAATACCCTCAATCTCTTTCAAGGAACTTGGATCGTACTCTTTCAAAGCAGGGATGTAATAATTGTTGATGACATGTTCGCAAAATGACCATGGTGGAACATCGGCTTCAACTTTATAATGTTGAGCCAACTGCTGGATCTTAGCCTTCAATTGCTTACCATGGGAGAGCCCTCTTTGGAAAGGTGTACCTTTAACAATGATATGCTGGTAGTGTTCTGGTGAGACTGTCATAATGGCTTGAAGATCACCTAGTATATTGCACTAGAAAGAGCCAAAGGAAAAGAACTAGACTTTATAAAGTCATCGACAGAGTTTGGGATTCCAATGAAACCCCATGAAGATCTTCGGAGGTGATGCCTTTCCACAGATGGGGATGGGCCATCGGCGACATATCTTCACAATCATACCATTCTTTTCCTTCTGATAATGGGCTTGAAGAGGATACAAACGGAGTTGAAGCGGAGATCCGTCACGGAGATTAACCTAATCAGGCAACTCATCTCCGTCCGCCAGGGTTTTCCTTTGCGTTAACGGAGATTCCTCGAGACTTTTACGAGTCATAGTTTACTTTCCTTATCGATCACCTTGCAAAATGCACAAGGTCACAGTACCATTGCGTGGATTCTTAGCTGCGCAGAGATTTGAGCGCATGATTATCTTGAAAGTTTATCTCACTCTAAAATCTCCCCATATCTTGCAGATAATGCTTCTTGAATAGTATAAAGTCTGCTTATATTCCCACCTGCATTAGATCCAACATCAGCATCATACAGCCTCACCAGAAAATGCTCTCCAAGAGTTCGACTAGTGGGTCGAGTCCGAGTATCAGTGACACCAACATCAAAACTGGTACTGTGAATGTTGAAGAATATGAGCTCAAGACTGGCTTTGTATCCAAAGATGTCAATCTCGAACACAGAGAAGCCATACTGAATAGAATCGGTCATGGGTCAGAGAGCGATGAGGACTTGACTGATATCTCAAGACTTCCAGAGGAGGCCCAGTTCATGATCGAAAAGATCGAGTCTTTACCTATAGAAGATGCTTTACAACATCTAAAAGATGCCATCGTCACGCACCAAGATGACGCCAACTTTCCTCAGGATGTCTACGAGCTTATGGGTAAACTGGTCGAAGGAAACGAAGCTGCTGAACTGAGCGAAAGTGAATGGGAGTTTCAGTGCAAGCTTGAAGCAGGGCTTATCGTGCTCCACTCTCCATATCCTGAAGTCAGAGCCATCACAGATCCTATTGATGATCCAAATATTCCAGTGGAAACCATTAGAGCATACTTCCTGGCATTCATTTGGTGTATTTTGGGTGCTGGTGTAAATGAGTTCTTCATTCACAGACAACCAAAGATCACTTTGAATACGACCATGCTTCAGCTGTTAATGTACCCATGTGGTAAATTTTTCGCTAGGACCCTTCCTGATTGGGGGTTCACTATTAGAGGGAAGAGGCATTCGTTAAACCCAGGTCCTTGGACGTACAAAGAGCAGACTTTTGCCAGTATTATTCTCTCAGTGGCAATCACTTACACTTATGTCACTCATAACATCTATATGCAAAAGTTGAAGGTTTTCTTCTACACCGAATGGATCGATTTTGGCTATGAATTTCTATTGATGGTATCTTCTCAATTCCTTGGGTTTGGGCTGGTCTCACTGGCTAGAAGGTTTGCAATCTATGAACAGAAATGTATCTGGCCAACTTTATTACCAACTCTTGCCCTGAACAGAGCTCTTTTGAAGCCTGAAAAGAAGGAAAATATAAATGGATGGACCGTCTCCAGATATAAATTTTTTATGATATGTTTTGGAGGTATGTTTTTGTACAACTGGCTGCCAACGTATCTTTTCGAGGCATTGTCCGAGTTTAGTTGGATCACTTGGATCAAACCAGACAACTTCAACTTGGCAGCTATCTCTGGATTGCAATATGGGTTAGGTATGAATCCTCTTGTGACCTTTGACTGGAATGTGATTGATTACAACTATAGTTTGACTATTCCTTTCTACTCCCAATTGAATCAATGGATTGGTACCTTTATTGGGTTCTTTGCTATTATTGGTATTTATTACACAAACTACAAATGGACTGCTTACTTGCCAATCAATGATAACGACATTTACACCAACACTGGTGAATCATATGACGTTAGTAAGATTTTGGACTCTTCTTCCCATCTAGTGGAAGAAAAATACCAAGAGTACTCACCACCTTTCTACTGTGCTGGTAACTTGTTTGTCTATGGTGCATTCTTCGCTATTTATCCATTTGGTTTCTTCTATACCTTGTATCAGGAATGGCCAATTGTCATCAATGGCCTAAAACAATTTTGGGGCAACTTAAAGAACTTTAAAGCCTCCAACTATACCGGTTACAATGATGTACACTCCAGAATGATGGCCAAGTATAA
The DNA here is from genome assembly GCA_030574715.1 of Xingzhongia strasburgensis. Lineage (NCBI taxonomy): Eukaryota > Fungi > Ascomycota > Saccharomycetes > Phaffomycetales > Wickerhamomycetaceae > Xingzhongia > Xingzhongia strasburgensis. Next base: position 27,669 of record JAJMFO010000067.1, read on the forward strand.
AGAAGTTCCAGATTGGTACTACTTCATTCTGTTGATCATCTCATTGGTGCTAATTATTATTTGTGTGGAAGTGTATCCTGCTGAAACTCCAGTCTGGTCTATTTTCTTGGGTATTGGTTTGAATATTATCTTTTTAATTCCAATTGTTATTGTCTACGCCACAACTGGTTACAGTATCACTTTGAACGTCATTACTGAGCTGATAATTGGGTATGCTCTTCCAGGTAATGGGTTAGCACTGAACAATATCAAGTCTCTCTCAAGAAATATTGATAATCAAGCTGAATCTTACATTTCTGCTCAAAAGATGGCACATTATGCTAAAATCCCACCAATGGCTATTTTCAGGGGCCAAATCATCACCACTTTGATCCAATGTTTTGTCGCCCTAGGTATGATTAACTGGCAGATTGTCAATGTTGCCAATATTTGTACTTCTGAAGCTGAAAACAAATTCACTTGTCCATTGGAAGTCAACTTTTACTCTGCTGCTGTTTTCTGGGGTGTCATTGGCCCAAAGAGAGTCTTCAGTGGTTTATACCCAATTCTTCAGTACACTTTCCTCATGGGGTTCCTATTGGTTTTCCCATGTATCCTGTTGAAGAAATACTTCCCAAAACAAACCAAATGGTTCACCCCAACTTTGATCATTGGTGGTATGCAACAATGGGCACCATACAACCTGTCCTACGTTACCACTGGTCTTTATGTCTCATTTGTGTTCATGTACTACATTAGAAGTAGATACACCGCTTGGTGGGAAAAGTACAATTATGTCTTGTCAGCTGCCTTTTCCTCAGGGGTTGCAATCAGTGCAGTGGTTATCTTCTTTGCTGTTAAGTACAAGCCAAAAGATCTGAGCTGGTGGGGTAATAATGTTGTAAGTGCGGGTGTTGACGGTGGTGAAGGAAGACAGTCCTTGTTGAATGTTACTGCCGAGTTTGTTCAAGGTTACTTCGGACCAAGTCCAGGAAACTTTCCTTGAATTCATGTATAATGAGATTTGCTATATATATAATTTCAGCTGCTACATTGTTTAATACATCTGCTTTATTGTTTTTGTGAGAATTGGTATCTGTAAGCAGACTTCCATCATTGTCTTCTTGAGGCATTCTCTTTGAATTGCGTCCCGATACTCTGAGTAGCCGTATTGAGCCTCAAAAGGGCAGTCCATAAGATATTGAGATGTTTGGAATTGAGTTCAAGCCATTCTCTAAACATTCTAGTCAAATTCAGGACTTCCAGTGACTGCTCTTTGGTCTTAGAGAGAACAATAAGGGACAGAATAAAGTCTTTGATATACATGAACAACGACCTACTCCAACGATACCAGAATCTATTAATATCGGTGATAGGCGACTCGATAATAAAGTCGATAACCACAGTGAGTAGCCTCTTCGCCTTGTTGAGGAATCTTGATTGATATTCAGAGACCCCCAAAATCTTAAATCGGGCTCTGAACAACAAAATGTTGATTGTGTAACTGGAGAGCAATAAGCTATTAGTAGGCGTGGATTGTGAATACTTGAGGCTATTAAAGCTATCTCTCCACTCATCGAGTTTGGTCTCAAACTGGTCACAAGAGCTTAGAAGTCGTTCTTTGTCTGTACCTGTTGAAGACAAACCAAAAAGGGCAAGTTTTACATCATTCAAAATAAATGTGAGCTCTAAAGACATTCGAAAAGAGTTGATATAGCCATCCTGATTATTCAGGTAAAGAGTAACATCGTCAAATAGGTCACTAAAGTCATCTGGGACCCTTACATTGTGCTCCTGATCATTGATCAAGCTTGGATTACCGCTAACGAAAGACCCCCATTTCTCCAGCAAGTAAACGGTCCACCATATTCTATGCCTTTTATTCTTCTCCTGCTTTGGGATATTCCAGTCTGAGCAATCCATATGTAAGCCAAGTGTATAAGAGACCGAGACCATTATAGAAAGGATAGATTTCTCAAACCCATTGGATTGCGAATCCTTCTTGAACCCTAATATATGATAAAATAGAATCAAAGATTTGACAGTTGATAAATCGGGTGTATGGATTTCATCAACTAGTAGTCTCCAGACCTCTGTGAAAAAAGGCTTTCTGTTATCGAAGATTGAATCACTATAATCGGTGAACATATCTATTGATGTATCATAAGTCTCCCATCTTCTTACAACTTTTGCTACCAATAGAAGAAGATGAAGGTCAAGGTGATCTTTGTTTTGGTTGTACTCAGAGGTCTCGTTGGAGAAGATTTCGTGCAGAAAGTCACCATCAAATATGGGTAGAGCTGGAAAAATGAACTTTAGGTAAAGAACTATGAAGTTTGGAGTGAACTTTGCCAAGTTATCGTACAAAGACTGTTTATCAGATAGAGATCCAACACTTGAGTCCATCACTTTTGTCTCTGCGAGCAGCTTGTCTTTGGACTTGAAAGAAAAGATGATCGGGTCTTCTTCAGTGCCTAGCTTTCTGAAAAACTTGGCCTTGAAAAAACACTCATTGTTCTGATCATATTGGTAGAAATGGTATCGGAGCCAAGGATCGTATTCTCCGTAGTATCCGTGATGCATAAATGAGACGTGCTTACTCCTTTGGTTCAGGGAAAGTAAATTGGAAGGGCTCATCTCTGAGATATCATCAGAGTACTTGTTCAACCCTGGAGAAGTGTTGATTGTGGTCAGATCAAGAAAGTAATCATTATTTATGGACTCATTTATAAAACTAAGCCAGTCCACACTGTTCAACTGGTCCGCAAAGGGAATTGTCATTGGATCCTTGGGGACTTTGTCTTGTTCTATTGTTATAATTGGTGGTGAATTCCTTAATCTCTGGCCTGTACTTTCCCGTTGCTTATCCAGAACAGGAGCCGAGGATTCGAAAGCATCATCACCAAGGCTGCACCTCACACCTTTCTTGACGCAAAACTCGCAACTTGTGCCATTTTGATTTGCAACAGACAAACATTTCACCTTTCTCTTTTGACAAAACTCGCAAGATCTGCTTCTCTTGGATCGCAGTCTATTCCCACTATCGAGGCTGAAAACAGCAAAATTCCTTGAACTAGAGCGTTTGTCAAGACTCATTCAGAAGTGAACAAACTCGAAAATAGCTGAGTCACTCAAAATTCGATTTAGGAAATATCATAGAGATCTCGATAAGCACTTATCAGTGGTATTTTTTTTTTTTTTTTTTTTTTGGTTTCTCCCTTCAGTTACATAGTGCTTGTTTTAAATACTATTAAAAGACATCAATACTATCCACTTTTTCGTTTCTTTGCTTGCCAACTTATCAGCTTATTGCTTAAGCCGTATGTTGCGCTCTGTAGTTATTTTGCCAATAAAACCAAAAAATTAAATGAAACATGATTTCGCCCAGGATCGAACTGGGGACGTTCTGCGTGTTAAGCAGATGCCATAACCAACTAGACCACGAAACCATATTTGTGAAAGTTTTTACCTTTTTTAGGACCCGGTCAAATTATGTTTTTGGAATAAAGATGGTAGGGACACGCAACTTTGACTATGAAAAATTTATGTCACATCAAAAGCCAATACTTTCCACAGGTGTGTTAGTATTTTATCTATCTATTACTTTGTACTGATAATCAATAATGACTATAGTTCCGAAAAACGATAAGTCGACGAGGTCGAATGTTGGAAGAAGAAGAAAGAAGAAGAGAAGAACGGAGGACTTTTCAGATTCATCAAGTTCAGATAGTTCATCAGATGAGGGAAAGCAAGAAGAAGAAACCGAGATTTCAAAAGACACGCATCCCGAGACAGCTCCGAATGGAAGAGATCAGGGGATTTTCGATGAAGATGGTGATATTGTTCTAGATGATGATGAACTACAACTCAAACCAGAGACGACTGAGAGCTTTGAGACCGTGAAGTCAAAACTGAAAACAATTAACTTGACAAAGACCCAATTAAACGAAGGAAATAAAAACATTAATACAATACATGTGGAAAATCAACTCAAGCAAGGGCATGCAGACTTGGAGAATGAGTATTTGAGTCTGATGTTTGAAAACTATGGAGATGACATAAATCAACTGAGAACAGCACCCGATTTCAATGAAAGAAGTTTACCGATATTGGCTAATACTTTGAAAAATGGAGCTAATATCTTCGACATTGAGACATTAAGAGCCGTGGTGAAGAAATGATGTGGGACTGCGTTTATTGTTATGAGTGGACTTACGAACGGACTGATTCCAATACAAACATAATAAATAAAAAGATTCTAATGACATGATATGTAATAAATATACTTGATTCAAGGAAAAATGGTAGCCACATTCCTGTAGAATCAACATTAATGGAAGACGACCAAAACATGGGATAGGCAGACAACTGGGGAACACAAGATCAGAAATGCAAAACAGGCAAACGAGAAAAGCAATAGCAGATGATAAATGATGAACCAAACTATGAAAGTGATGAAATTGAAACATATGAAGAAAAGCTGTTGGAAACCTGTGAATATAATGAGATGATTCGTCATGATGATTGTGATAACAAAAAAAGGTCAAAACAACAAAATAAATACTGTGACTAAGCATCACATATGCTCGATGATAATTATAAATAGGAACTGCTGTAGTTATCAAATCTAACCAATCATCTTCACTAAAAACCAAGCAGATCCAGCAGCGATCCCACCAACTAGCACCATTTGGACAGCTTCATGTACTTTCTTATATGTGGAGCATTGTTCACCTAAAGATATCTGAGCTTTGACGTAACCAAATAGGAAAAGTGTGAATGCCATAGTTATGATGGAAATCAACAAACCAGTATCGACGTGACTGACAAAAAAATATGGGATCAACGGAATGAATCCACCCAAGAAATAAGCAGACCCAATAGTAGCTGCACTGATGACTTCTCTATTTTCAGCTGGTGCTTCTAAACCTTTCCCATATCTGATCAAAAAATCCACCATTAGTTTTGGGGTCTTCTTCATATCTTTTATGAACGATAGTATGGTCTCATCAGAGAACTCTGGGTTTATATCCAAAAGGATGTCTTCCAATTCATGATTTATTTCAGTCATATTAGAGTAAAACTTCTGTTTCTCGGTTTTTACTTCAGAATGATAAAAATCGGATTCTGATTTGGCAGCCAAATAACCACCAAGACCCATAGATATAGCACCGGAAATCAACTCTGCGAAACCACCAGTGATCACAAGTTTAGAGTCACCAAGGGAACTTAGACCAGCAGTTAGGGCGAAAGGCACGGTGAGCCCATCCGAAAGACCAATAACAACGTCTGACATCACTCTTGGATCCACTTTACCTAACAGGGCCATAACCCCAGTCTGTTCACTTTCATCCTCGTCGTCCCCGAATTTCGAGTCAATGTCATCATTACTGACAGACTGGATCAAACCCTCTTCTTGTGCAACCTCTTCACCTCTGTCCATAGAATTGTAACCCGATGGAGAATTTGGATCCACGAGCTTCTTCTGTTGTGGGGACTGGGACCCCTGGATAGCGCTCACGATCCCGTTCTTGATGGCCACAATGGTCATAGTGGAGTTTGTTTTGTTTTGATTTGATTATGTGCGAATGTAAATAAATAAACCACAGACAGGTAAAGAATCTGGAGGTCTTTGATGTTTGGGTATCTATTTGGTTGTCGAAGCGACTTGTCAATGGCAGAGAGGAAGCTAATAACGAGCAAAGCTGAGCTATTCACCTGTGAGTTTGCAGACCAAATGATACAAAAACACAGAGGCAAAGGAAGGGAAAAAACTTTAGTGCCTGAAATATACGTGCCTAGCGCTATAGCGAATATTTAGGTTAGGTAATCACAAGGGTCCATTACCTAAGCAGGTTCGTCATCAGAATTTTGAGGGACGTGATTGGCTGAGGGCGGTAATTTTGACATCGCGAACTAATTCGACAGCGCGGGCGGATTTTCGGAGTTCTCGGTCTTCATGTTTTATCGGACTTGAAAGGCGTAGAGCATAGCGCGTAGAGCGTATAAGCTTATAAGCACTGCTATAAAATGTAAATTGATTACTTTTAGACAAAAGGCCATGATATAGGAGTGGTTATGGTAGTTATGATTACAGATCGGAGCTCTTGGATTTTGTTGGTAAATTGTGTAAACCTGAAGTAGTGTTGCAACATACCTTGTACCCGTTTGTGCAATCTTCTATCTGAAAAGCAAATGGTTGACAAAGCTCCACCGAATGCTGCTTCGGTCTCGACTATTAAATAGCATTCATGCTAAAACAAACGACCTCTCCTTTTTCAGAAATAATTGTGGAAGCTAAAAGAACACTTTCAAATCTTTCAGGTCAATACCCGTGCCGAGGAATACAGAGGCGTGCTAAGATGTACCAGGGGTCCAGGATCCAGGATATGTGTCTTGTTCGATCTCGAAAACCGAAAAAAAAGGTGGAGAGAGATAAAATCAAAACATTGAAATTCTAAACACTGTCCATTTAACAGACAGAGGATAGACAGTTCTGTGATAGATCATTCATATTTTGATCCCATACAATGCTACAAAGTAAAGGCAAGAAAGAACTGAGCGAGAAATTAGATATAGAGAAAAATCAATCAATAAAGGACTCAAAACAAAGGCCTAAAGCTTTGTTACTATTTCTTACAACATTGGAATTACTTGGCATTCTTATACTAGTTAAACATAGAGAAGTGATAGATAATGTTCATCAGCTTTTGAATTCAGTGCTCTTAGGGGTTCTCACCGCTGGATTTGCACAATCCACCATTCAACTATACAGACACGTCATTTATTCCAAATTGTTGAAATTCTTCGTATGGGGTGGGATAAATGGTATTATAAGTTCCTTGTGGATTGATACGCTCGTCAATAACTTTCCTGATCCATTCACAAGAATATTAGTGGATCAATGCATAGGGTCTCCTTGTTTCCAGGTGTTTTTCATTCTCTTCAATTGCGTATGGGAAGATCATGACATTCATGCATCGTTCAAATCTGTGAGTACTCACTCCATCCAAGGCCTACGACAGTCATTTTCAAACCTTCTGTTTTCTCGAAGAATCTCTTTACTAACAATTGTTCTAGTCGTTTGTCAAGATGCTAGGATCAGCATATGCTGTATGGCCAGCTTGTTCAGTTGTTTCTTTCGTCCTATTACCTCCTCATTTTATATTTCCATTTAATCTGTTTGTGAATGTCATCTGGACAATTGTCTTAGGAATACTGACCTAAATTCATATCGTTCTCAAATTCATCTCATTCCGTTCATAATTGCATTTTCTCCAACAGACAAATTTCAAAAAATAAATCATAGTACATTGTACAAAACAAGAACTCGAGAAGTATCTGTAGGCGAGTACCAAAGTTCACATTGTACAGTGGGATCACAGCGACCCCAAAACCCCAAAAAGACGAAAAATCGCAGGAACAAAAAAAATAGTAAAAAAATGGTCCCTAGCAGGATCGAACTGCTGATCTCCACGTTGCCAATATTAAATTTTATTAGCATGGCGCCTTAACCAACTGGGCCAAGGGACCTCTTTTTTTTTTTGAAAAATGCAGACTCTCACACCCAGAGAAGCCCAGATGGCACATGGCTCAAAACCTTTTTTTTTTCAACGCAACCCCTTACAGAAAATCAACCTAATTAAGTTGCACCTCAAAGTCCAGATTTTTGATCCATATCTCTCTCGAGGTTATGCCACTTCCCTCAACTTAGCTGCAGCCCCTTAGTTTTGCTCAGAAGTAAATAGTTTTGAGTTTTAAGCTTTCTACATCTTTTCATAAATAAAAATTCTTCTGGAAAGGTTCAATTTTGAAAGAATTCCATGTGTATTCAATAGCATCTTAATTAAACTTTACGAACTTGAAAACTTCCCCATCGATTAAAACATCATCCGGTGCACGTTCTGCACTTGCAACACCATAAAGTTGTTTCTTCAAATACCATGCAATATCGGAATGCATCTCAAACCTCTCGACTTCAACAACTCCTATGAAAGAGCGTATAATCTCCTCAGCAACAGAATCTGGGATATATCTGTCTAGTCTATTCAGCCCCATGACTAGCATATCAACAAGACTTTCATAGCACTTGCTATTGATCCCAGGTAATACTACTTTTTGGCTTTGACTTGCCTGTTTGGAGCCTGAGATTAGCAGTTGATTATGCTTCAGTTGCGACCAAAAGTCAACAAATCTCCTGGATACAAAATCACCGCTGAAATCGAGAATTTCTGTCATCACCTCTGAAGCAGGTAAAGCAACTTTAGCATCACTAGAGTTAACCATAACGGAAACAATAGGCCAAATGGAAGCAACAATAGGGAAGAGATTATCTCTTTCTGTAGCAAATATTGGAATTGTCTTGTAATAGACTCTCAGAATACGTATCTTCAACTGCGTGGAAGGGTGAGTCAGGAGTCTTTCACCGTAATAGACAATCTGCTGTAAAAGTCTATAAGCATCTTCTGGGATAGGTGATGTCCATTGTTTCTTCTCTGTGGGCACTTCTCTTGGCTCTTCTGCAGCATCATCTTCGTCATCACTGTCTGGCTTGTTGATCTCATCTTCCACGTCTTCTTCGCCTTCTGCGACCGGAGGTTCGGTTAATGGATCTATTTGCATGTTCTTCCTATCGAGCAATGATACTAATTCATCAACGGTCGTCATCCCCCATGGTGCATATGAGGATGAGCTTGAGTGGTACTCCAATTTATCGTAGCCATAGTCACTCATATACCTCTTTTTGATCTCATCCACCACAATCTCGAAAAAAATAAAAAACCCAATACATAGATCTTCGTAACCATGATAATGATCCAGTAGACTAAAAATGATCTCAATCACATCTTTGAAAGTTTCAATTATCTTGAACCCTGCAATTTTGGTACAAACTGCCAAGATAGCAGTTGATCTTGTAGTCATTGCATTGCTCAATCTTATGGAAATAGAATCAATCAGGTAGTCTGAGTTATCCAAGATCAATTGGTATAGTGATCCAGAATATAGCTCATCAGCTATTATTAAAGATGTATTCAGAGCGTGTTCTCGTACTATACCAGAAGGTGACGCCATTGAGTCAATCACCGGATAAAGATAATCGATCAATTCTTCTTTGAAGTCATGTCTCATCAATGTCTGGACCACAGAAATAGTATCTAATGCAACACTATTAGCCTGCACAACTTCTTCTGTGGGTTCCAATTCAGATACCTCATCCAAGATATCTTTTGAACAATCCAGTATTGAATAGACAAACTCTGGTTTCTGAGTCAATACCAAATCTTCATCATCTTCATCATCAAACGACAAAAACTCATTAGCTATCAACTTTGGCTTGACCTTGGAGACGTATCCTTGCATAAGATTATTAGCGATCCAAAGACCCACTGATCTCTCATTCAAGGTCTTCAGGTTTTCTGATAGGATCTCTTCAATGATTTCTGAAGGGTCTATAGTGGATCCCAGAGACTGAAACATACTCGCAAGTTCCAATTGAACCTCTTTAGAGATGGCCTTATCAAACACAGTCAAAGATTTTGACTCCACTGTCAATCTTGAGGCATCATTGGAGATGAGCATAAGGTTTGTAGTATCGGTGGAAGACGCTTCAATGACTTTTGTCTTGGATTGTGATTTCCTTAAAGATTCCGAAAGTTCATTAAGACATGATTCAGCTAGTTTGGAAACCAAAAATGCATTTGATGATCGGGTTGCAGTGAACTTGATGGCATTGATGCTAGATATGATTTTGTCTTCATTGGGTGATTGAATGACTGATGCAAATGTGTCAACATAATTATTGAGCTCACTGGATATTACGCTTTGCAAAAATTGTCTTCTCTTCGGATCTTTGGTCTCTAGTAGGTTTGATGTGATGTTCAGTCTTTCTTCATTGGATAGGTATGCCAATATTTCCACCGCTATCGGAATAGAAGAGTTCAAGGAGAACAAACAACTGTCAAGTAAGGATCTTGCCAAACGGTATAGAGATTTTTTAACTTCTATCCTGGAGTTTTGATGGCCCTTCTTGACATTCTCTAAAGCTAGTTTGACTTGGTTCGATGTCCCTTTCAGCCATGAGTTTGTTCTATGAATCTTGTGAAATCCATCTTCTCTCAAAGCGATTTTCTCTAGATCTGGATTTTCCAAGATTTGCTCCACAGATTCAACCTCTTTATAGTCAATATCTAGGCTGTCATCTTCGTATACAAGTACCAGCAAATCACTTAGAAGGTCTAATGCCTTCACAATGACAGTATAATGTGTCTTGGACCCCTTGGATGCAACAATTTTGGTCAGAGTGGAGACATTCCCAGGTAGGATGTAAGATAGAACCTCCCCGTCATTGATTAGTTCCGTATAAAGGGTGTTTAAGGCCTCCAAAGAGCGTAGTTGCAGTTCTATACTTTTCCCATTCAATGAGCACTCCAGCAGGACAGTAGCAGCATGCCCCAAAGGAGGTAAATTCTCGACATTCCCAAAGAAATCATACAGTTTGGACTCCTTTTGAGCTACTAAAGATTTGAAGAAGTAGTTCAGGGTTTCAGCACCAGCTTGTTTCAGTTCATCGGATTTGGCATTGATCTCAGAGTTATCTTTAGGATTTGGGGCACCTCCTGTTAAGAAAGTGATTAGTGGAAACAGCTGCCGAGCAAGTACATAGGGTATGGATCCTGTCCGTGTCCAACAATGCCTTACTATCAGTGCAAGAATTCTCAGTAAATAGATAGTCTGGGTATCACCAAGTTTTGGATGTTTTAGTAGATGAGACAAGGGCATGAAGATGTAATCTGCCAAGTTGGTCGAGAGCACAGTATCGCTATCAGCAGCATCTTGGAAATGGGTATAGACGTCCTTCAAGGCTTCCGTCACTCCGAGTGAGTTGGGATCAAATATGCCATCTGGTGCTAGTGCTAATTGTGATAGTTTGACACAATACGGCCGTATCTGAAAGAAATGTTAGTACCAGAAATATATTGAAAAAGCAAACAACGAGCTAATTGGGAACCTACTATAGCGAACACCCTTCTATCTTCTTCCTCCCCCATTTAACACCGAGAAAAACAGCCTGTATACCTGAGGTTGAAGTGAATAAAGTACCATAAAATTGATTTTCGATTTTCAGGTCAAGTTCGCGACAGGGCCAAGTGCTTCTAATCATTCTAAAATATACGCCTTATTCCCCCTTCAGGCGTACATTACAGAACCTCAAGTTGAGATCGACAAACACTGAAAAATTTTCACGCCAAAACCAACTTCTTATACACTTCAGCAATAAGAATCCTTCAAAAAAATTCAATAAAAGGTAAGTGAATTCACAAAACTTTACTCTTGGTAATAATGTATTGAATACTTAATGAGCTTCAGGGTTGCCCCGTTTGTTTCTAGGCAATTTCACCGGATTTGAATAAAATCTGAAGTGGGACTCAAGTTTAAATCCATGAGTTGATGAATAGACTGATATTGTTTGAGTAAATAAGGTTCCATCTGAAGATGGTGCTTGTTTACGTCTTCTCAGGACTTGACACCCCCATTTTAGCGGAGACCCTTTATTGCGGTTTCTGTGCTCATGACTCCTTCATTCGAGGACACTCATGTGGCTCTTTACTTTTATTCAAATTTGTTGAAGATATATCGTACTAACTTCTGCTTTTTTGCTCTTCAGAAAAAAATGACTAGAACTTCTGTTTTGGCTGATGCCCTAAACGCTATTAACAACGCTGAAAAAACTGGTAAACGTCAAGTTATCCTAAGACCTTCCTCCAAGGTTATCATCAAATTTTTGCAAGTTATTCAGAAGCACGGTATGTGGGAACTGTTAAACTAGAGGTGTTGGTTTCATCTTCATTTTGCATTTGAGATTGTCATCGAAGCTATATTACACCGGGCTTATAACTGGATGGTTTGTTGTGTCAGTCACTCTCTGTCTTTTAAGTGTCCGGAAGAACAAAAAGGAAATGCTTCTTACACGATGGCGAGGGAACCTCATGGTTTTACCTAGTCTTTGTACATCGTTTACTTTTCCATGACATCTCTTTTGTAAAATTGAAACCCTTCCTTATCAATAGAAAGTATAAAGTACTAACCAATAATCAGGATACATTGATGAATTTGAATACATTGATGACCACAGATCCGGTAAAGTTGTTGTGCAATTGAACGGTCGTTTGAACAAAGTTGGTGTTATCTCTCCAAGATTCAACGTTAAGATTGACGACATTGAAAAATGGACTGACAACTTGTTACCAGCCAGACAATTTGGTTACGTTATCTTGACCACCTCTGCCGGTATCATGGACCACGAAGAAGCCAGAAGAAAACACGTTGCTGGTAAGATCTTGGGTTTCGTCTACTGATTTCAGAGACGTGTTAGCTTGTATATTACACACTTTTAATGTCATTTGGGTACGGTTTTCAAACAAGTTGTAGCTGATGCGTTTACATATGCCCGACGGATATAAAAAATAACACCCAAACACCGCATTTCATAGGCTATTTTTTCCGTCTTTGCATCTCATATCTTTGTACTACGCTAAATGCTCATCTTTACACCTTTTTGGTGAAATTTCGGTGGCATTGTTGGAGATTTGAGGCAGAGCCATGCTACACAGCTTATGGGGAAGATCCAAGAAGACGAGGGCGAAAAAATACGCAAAATTGGGGCCAGTAGAGTATCCTGATGCCTCTTTGTTAGGTCTTCCTCAAGAACTACTGCTTAAAATTATAAGGAACCTGAGCGTGAAGGAGTGGCTTCAGTTGTCAATGACCTGCCAGGCTCTGAACTTCTTTGTTGACACAAATTTCCTATACCAAGATGTTTGTATCAAGGACCTGGATTGCCTTCAACTGTTCAAGAAGACTATATCAAACCATAAAAAGTTCAATCAGTTATCTTTATATGTCAAGTCCATAGAGTTCCTTTATCCACAGAAAGAGCCAGAAAGAGATCAAAAAGTGGTCATTGCCGGATTCAGATTTTCTAACACAACTTTGGAACAAAGCTACATATCCTTACTACTAGAAGTGATATCACTACTGCCCAATCTGATGAAGATCAGCTTATCTCAAGTATCACCAGGCTTCAAATTCCCCGAATGGACATCAACTCTGAAAACATTTGCCTTAGAACACGACTATTACCCAATGATTCACACGTTAGAGATCTCTTCGGAGAAAGGGTGGACCGTCCCTTTGAGGCCTAACTTATTATGGCCCTTCGGTCTCATTGAGGAACTAGTGCTGTATGACATGATCTTAGACTCTGCTTCAATGACCAAACACCCTTTACTCACAGCTGCTAATGAAGGGGGTCCACTAATTACAAAGGAAGCTTTGAGGCTTGAATCAGAGGTGACATGGTCTCCTATCAAGTCATTGACTTTATCAGCCTGTTCCATTGCAAGTAATGGATCCAGATGTTTGGAGGGATATTTCAGGAACGTCACACAATTGAAACTTGTGGCATTAACATCGCATTATGATATCTATTTGAGTAATTGCTTCCCTAGCCTGAAAGAACTTTACATTGACCTGAACTCGAAGTGCTTCAGCCTTTATAATTCCGCAGAAGTCAACTCTATCAATGTCATGAATGAGAACTCCAACTATGCATATTTTGAATCTAAATTCGTGCCCAAATTTTACCTTTATTTCATGAGGTTCATCGAAGTGTTTCAGAGGCTACCACTGTTGGAAAGAGTATGCTTCATCAACGTTTCATTCACCAATGTTATTCCTGTTGATCCAGACTTCAACAATGATGAGTCAAATACGGTCAATAACAATGGCTTCAGATTCTTGAGCCTGTTACAGAGGTACCCTAGAATTGATTTTATAATGCTGAAAAACTACAAGCTACATCAGCCAAGAACTAGGCAGGACTGGATCAATCTACTTGACCCTTGCTTTACAAAACACAACATTGTTACTGTTAAAGACAAAGACGGCTCCTTACTGTTCTCTCGTTACCACTGCTAGAGTACTGTACATCTAATCATAGTATATCTATAATGACCCTTTTATGAATCTAACGAAAAGTTCAATCAATATTTCATGAAATTCAGTAACACGCATCAGTTTCATCATACCTTTCTCAACTCAAAAGCCAATAACAAGATCAACACATATCAAACCAGATACTATAGCAGATAGAAGGTTAATATATGGCGTTATATTTGAAGAACTGGAGGCTAAGAGGTGAGTATGTTAATAATCATGCACATTTCAGTACTCAGAGTCCTCATCGTCCTCATAATCATCGTCACCATCCTCGTCGTTTTGACCTTCGACGTCAACTCCAGCTCCTTTTTGAGGATGTTAATTTAAGGCCCTCTGAGTAGATACGTAGTAGAAAAGGGGTTAGTACTCACCAATATTATTCATGTGCTTCAACTGGGCAGCTTCATATTCAGTAATTGCATCGACATCAATCTTTATTTGCACAATTCTTTCGCCTTCGAATGCACTTCCATCAAAGTTTGTAATCTGGTAAGGGGTTGTTAAGTATTCATCTTTCAATGGTACAAATTTACCTTTTTTCATGTCAACGCCATTCTTGATTAAATATTCAGCAAGACCTTCTTCAACCTCTTTGGATATATCAATATTATCATATACTTCATCACATTCAGGGATCGCTTGAGCACCCAACTTCATCTTTTTGCCATCTTTCTCGTACAATTCAGAGATTCTCAGTCCAGTAGGTAGTTCCACCATTGCATACTGAGCTTTCAAAAGATCAAAGTCTTGCAATATCTGAACATCACCATTGCCATCAATCTCAACTAATCCGTAGTTGTTAGGTTCTTGTGAGAATTCATACACCAAACCACCACTGAACACACCCACCATGTCATTAGAGTACATGGTCTCAACTTCCTCAAACACTCTTGGGCTGACTTGGTTACAACCAAACTCAGAGAAGAACACCGGGCGAACATAGTCCTCGTAATCGCTCACAAGGACGTCATAGCCACTGGTATAGAAAGTCTGCTCTCCGCACCATTGATAGGTATTAACACCATAGAAGTCCACAGAGTCCAAGATCGATCCTTGACTAGAGCATTCCAAGTATTTGGATAAAGAGACTCTATAACTCAAATCATCCGCGGCTGAATATCCGACTGGTATAAATCTTCCTGAGTGTTTTGAGATGTATGTCTTCATATCGTTGATCAACGCCTTGATGAAAGGAGGAGAGTTTCTGGCTGATTTCTTATCATTGATAATCTCATTCCCAGCAAAGAAACCCAATGTATTATTATAGCCTGAAAACTGCTCAATAATCTTGAAGACGTGCTCCAAATAACCCTCATTGAATGTTGTCCAGGGTTCATATCTGTTCAAATGTTGACCTGGAAGAGGAGAGTTGACATCTAAGACGAGATATATTCCGGCTGAGGCCAACATTGTCATACAAATATCATGGTTCAAGTCCGGGTTGATTGAGTATACTCTGATTGTCTTTAAATCACACAAGATGTTAGTACTTATCTTGGTAACACACAACTTTGAAGCACAAGTAAATTCAAGGGTATAGATGTAGATACATTGATTCCCAATTCCTGAAATAAAATGACATCACGAGCACACGCTTCAGGCTCTGATAAAGGATCCGTAGACTCAGTAACGCCAGAGGACCCACCTGGCTGATAGTCCACACCTTTCAAGAAGAAGGGTTCTCTTGTAACGGAATCGACAAAATAACGACCATGAATCCCAATTGGATGCACAAAGGCAGAAACAACGCCAAACAACGTGTAGGCGACACCAACCGTCAAAGCGCTCTTGGTAAATTTCATTTCTTAGATCGAATAATGATATATTCAAACAACAGAGAAGACAAAGCAAAATCGAAAGAGCAGAAACAGAAGAAGTTGAATTCAACAAACAAGTACAAATCTTCAGTTTGACACAAAAGCATTTTAACTCCGAAATCCGAAACCTGCATAAATATTTTCTCCAGTGTGGCTTTTAAGTTTGATTTGGTGTGGAAAATTTCAATAACTGTGAGCATTTCATTCGGTCACCAACTCTTAGCAGTCATTTGGCTTCACTAGTCGCTTAGTCTCATCAATTATAACAAAATGTCG
Organism: Xingzhongia strasburgensis; assembly: GCA_030574715.1. Classification (NCBI taxonomy): domain Eukaryota; kingdom Fungi; phylum Ascomycota; class Saccharomycetes; order Phaffomycetales; family Wickerhamomycetaceae; genus Xingzhongia; species Xingzhongia strasburgensis. The sequence goes on from JAJMFO010000067.1 coordinate 43,739, forward strand.
TCTCAGCTATTCTCTTTGAAAGGTAAAGTTGTCGTTATAACCGGGGCTACAAAGGGTATCGGGGAAGGAATGGCCACTGGGTTGGCAGAAGCAGGTGCAGACATTATCCTCGTGCACAGAAAATCCACTGACCCTTCTCGTGTTGTTGAAAAATACAAGTCCCTTGGATCTAAAGTCTTCACCATCAGTGCTGATATGTCCAGTCAAGAAGAAGTTGACCAGATCTTACCACAGGCCCTAAAATTGTCTCCAACAGGAGAAGTCGATGTCCTGATCAATAACGCTGGTATTGCTAGAGCTAATTCCGCTCACCAATCAACTAACCAAGACTGGAATGATGTCATCCAGGTCAACTTGACTACACCATACATCATCAGTAGAGACTTTGGTAAGCATTGGATCGAAAACGGTAGAAAAGGTAAAATTATCAACACTGGGTCATTGTATTCATTCATAGGTGGGTTGAATGTTATCTCCTACACTGCTTCCAAAAGTGCCATTGCTGGGTTAACCAGGGGATTGTCAAATGAATGGGCAGGCAAGGGAATTCAAGTCAATTCTATCATTCCAGGATACATTGTCACCGATATGACTGAGGGAGTTATGTCAGATCCTATAAGAAGTAAGGAGCTTTTAAGCAGAATACCGGCTGGGAGATGGGGTGATATCAATGACTTCAAAGGCCCAACTGTGTTTTTGGCAAGTGAAGCAAGTGATTACTTGACGGGTGGTGCTCTCTATGTCGATGGTGGATTCTTGGCTTATTGAAGTGAACTGCGTTAGATTTCGACTTTGAGTTGATGGAACAGTTTTAGAGGATAGAGTTACTCAAACGGATAGATCTAGAGCCTTTTAGTATAGAAAAACAGAATACATTATTAGATGTTTCTCAAGGATGTACAAATCTTTCATATACATTATTTTGTTTGACGTATACGCCTGTTGTAATGAAAAAAGAAAAAAAAAGTATTTCCGCAAGCCTGCCAAGTTGTATAGCGTGCCATGATGTCTACTCTTCGAAGCCTGACCTCCCTCTGGTTTGTTTTTACCAAAAAACTGGTTGGAGACTGGAGACTAGTGCGCAGTGCCACCCATATTACTGGCACGTTACACATTGACAGCTCCCAAATTGTCATACAAAGCTCACCTAAAACACATATGTTCAGCTCAAAAATGAGTAAACACTACTCTCAACTTTAATGGAGAGTACACAGTTGTTCTAAACAGTGACAATGGCCTATAAAACCCAGATTTGGAGCGAAAATGCTAAATACCTACTCAGAGAATCAGACCTATATCCATACCTCAAATTTTCAAGTAATGGTTTCGTGGTCTAGTTGGTTATGGCATCTGCTTAACACGCAGAACGTCCCCAGTTCGATCCTGGGCGAAATCATTCTTTTTGCGTTTTTTTTTTACTTTTGGCCGATATCCTTTGCTTCAATCTCCTTACAGTTTCATTTTTGTTCTGATTGGACGAGATTTGAATCAGTTTTGATGTTTTAATCAAAGATAGTATTTCTCTTTCCTAGTTTTTTTTTTGTGTTTTTTTTTTTTTTTTTTTTTTTTTATGCCAGAAAAATCTATGATGATGTTTGAAAAGTTCATCTTGATAACCGGGAGAAAGCAGATTCAGAGTCCAAGAGCTATTCCATATGTTTTCTAGGGCTATTTTAAGACAGGCAGTAAGTGCTTCGAGAAGTGCAGCTTTCAAATCACTTAAATCACAACAAGTTTGGTCGATACAACCATTATGCTACAGCTCATCTCTAATATCAAAGAGATTACAATCCACAAGTCCTAATTCAGCACAGTTCCAAGTGGACAAGCCACAGATGATGATAGCATTCACATGTAAGAAATGTGACGAAAGATCTAGTCATGTTATGTCCAAACAAGCTTATACTTCGGGAACGGTATTGATTACTTGTCCAGGCTGCAAGAACAGACATCTTATAGCAGATCATTTGAAGATATTCTCTGATGATAGAATTACTATTCAAGATATTCTGAGTGCCAAGGGAGAGTCTGTATCGCAAAGTACAGACGATTTGGTGTTTGATGAAATTCCTGAGAAATTGAAAGGATTAATTGGCCACCATGCTAAAGACGCCCCAGGGCCACAAGAGGCAGAGAAGCCTGGTGAATTGCCAGAGGGAATGAAAGAATGATGACAATGAGTACTTTTGATGAGAGTTTGCATACCTGTATATAAAGCTAGTACACTGAAATTTTTCTAGAGCTAAATGAGATCATGAAGGCATATTTATACAAGTTTTACCGTGTAGTTTTTCTAATCTATATAATTGATGAGTGAACTCTTGTGTTGAGAAGCCTAATGCGACCCTTCACTCGAAGTTAGGACCATTTCCAGTATGATATTCCCACCCAAATGGTTTCGTGCGTCCCGTGAGATCATAGAATTTTGAAGTACATGAATAATCTCTGAAAGTAACATCATGACTTCTATCACATAGACAGTGGTTCTTGGTCCATACGTCGTTATCAATAGGGCAATTGCTGTTTGGTTTGTGGAAATACCCAATATCATCAAAGAAATGAACTTGATTTTTGTCCAAGAACAGACTCACTGCTATCGAATGTACAGGAGCATCTCCCCATCTTTCATAGAAAAATCCATTAGCATGGTCCAAGTACTCAAAATAGGTTTCATAGGCTTCAGTTCTAAAGAAGTTCATGTTCACAATCTCGAAATTTGTCCAAAAATGACACAGGTTGTAAGTTTTACCCCCATCATCTGTGAGCCAATGATAAAGATTGTTCTGGTTGATGAATTGTGGATAGGCAGCAATAAAAGAACCAATCTTGTCCCATAAGGTGGGAACTGTAGTCTCAAACTCGTGGATAGAGATTGCAAACCCGTAATACTTGTCGTTTTCCTTCATATACTTGAAAACGTCATAGTTCACATCACATAATAGCTGGGTCTCGGGCTCCACTCTCCAAGTATATTCATAGTCTTTCAAAACATCCAGCTTATAGAATAGCCCGGAAAAGAAACGGCACATGAATCTGTAGGTCTCTGACCCACCATATAGCATCTTTGTCCGTGAAGATTGTCTCACTCTCTGAGCTTTGACCTGGTCAATCCAGTCCGGATAAGACCAAAACTCTTGCGGGAGAACTTCAAAGATCGCCTTCCCAGAGCACAAGTTCGAGATCTGTTCGACGAAATCTGGTGAGAATGGGTGGTTGTTGACAAAGATCCAATCATAGTGGAAACGGTGATTGAATCTGTCCTCGTAATTTCTTACTGTCTGAGCCAGTTCGACAAGATCCTCGTTTCTCGCCAGGGTGAAGAACGCCGCCTTCTCTTTTTGGTAGTCCTTCAGCTCAGAGCTCTCCTTGTACCGTGTTTTCCCAGAGTTCAGTGTCGTCACTTGTAACTCCCTGTTTATGTCGTACGTTTCTTGTCCCAGCTGCTCTTTCAACTCCAGAATACGCTGATGTTCCTTCTTTGAGAAGTGCAGATGCGTCAGCAAATAAACCACACCAAATAGCAGAGCCGTGAATCGTACCAGACGCCCAAACCTCGACATATTGACTCTTCCAGATCTCTTTGACCTCCTCGTTGGAGCTAAAGACACGAGATGAGCTCGGCCTTTCTCCAAGCCTTCAAATTTGATCCGGGCGTGCCATAATCAATACTGAAATACATATCAGAATACGAAGAGCCATCTACTGAAACTACATTTAATCAAATCCACTTTTTGAATATAACGATAACAAACCCTTTATAACAAATGAGAACTAAAAAAACCCAGTGATATTTCCTTTTTTTTCTGAACTTAAGTCTTAATTCTTGTGATTTTTGACGCGTTAAATGATTTTATATGATGTCTATACCGCAAACTCAACCAGTATGCTTTTCCCAACCAACAGGCTTCTCAAATCCTCTCACATCGTAGTAACGTCTTGTACAGGAATAGTCCTGCCATGTGAAGTCATTCTTTGGGTTACACATACAGTTGTGTCCCAATCTCACCTTATCATCAATTGGACAATTATGGTATGGGCCATGGAAGTAACCAATCTCTTCGAAATAGTGAATACGGTCTTTTGGCAAGAACAGAGAAGCAGCAATAGAATGCACTGGTGCGTCACCCCATCTTTCGTAAAAGAACCCACCATTCTTGTCCAAATACTCAAAGTATTTTTGATATGCTTCACCTCTCCAGAAGTCCATATTCGCAACTTCAAAATTGGTCCAGAAATGACACAGGTTGTAAGTCTCACCATCATCGTTGGAGATGAAA
>JAJMFO010000068.1:0-13185 GCA_030574715.1 Xingzhongia strasburgensis
TCAAAGGGTAAAGGGAGCACCAAATCCAAGCCTGCTTTTGTGATGAAGTTGTGGACAATGGTACATGAAAAGGACAACCAAGATTTAATTTGCTGGTCAGACGATGGGAAGTCCTTTATTGTCTCTAATAGAGAGGGCTTTGTTCAAAAAGTTTTGCCAAAGTACTTCAAGCACTCAAATTTTGCCAGTTTTGTTCGTCAGTTGAATATGTATGGTTGGCATAAGGTGCAGGACGCTTCTAGTGGCTCTTTACATTCTGATGAAAGATGGCAATTCATCAATGCGAATTTTCAGAAGGGTCGTCCTGAATTACTTGAGAAAATTGTCAGAAATAAACCTCAAGATGAAGAGAATACCAACGAGAACAACCACGCTTTCAACATCAATATGATTCGCAAGGAGCTAGAAACTTTGAGAGCTAATCAGCTGAAAATATCACAAGAGTTTTCTAGAGTTCTGCAAGATAATGAAATGTTATGGAAAGAACTATATCAGACTAGAGAGCAGAATATGGTTCAACATGAGAAAATTGAAAGAGTGTTACAATTCTTGGCTTCCGTTTATGGTAATAGAGTTCAAGTATTGGAAGATGATATCAATCACCAATCGGGGCCTGCAAATTATTATCCTCAGGATGTTACTACTTTTCAACAACCTTCTGATATACCATCACAGAGATTCAAACCAAGATTGATGATTGGTCATCAACGTCATGTGTCAAATCCTACATCTTTACAATCAACGCCAAGAAACATCAGCAGTGCAGATTCTCCAGTCACTTACCAAAACTTTGAACAAACTCCTGCCTCTGTCGGCAATGATTATCCAGATTCATTTTTATCTGGAGAGTTGACTCAAGCCCAAGAGGATGAACTTCTACAAAATCAGCAGGATTTATTGAAGACTCAATTGGAACAACCGCAACCTTTACCAGGTCATCCTATCAGAGAAGGTTCAACACAAAAAAGCTCGAGTTCATCGACACCTATGACAGACTCAACCTCTGATTCTTCTAATACGCCATTAACAAGGCCCAAGTTATATGGAAGCTCCAGTGTTAATGATCTTTCCAAAAGCATTGATGCACAGGGGCAATCCATCAATGATATTATTGCTAAAATACAGCAGAATACACAAGAGAATAATTTTGATTTAGATGAATTTTTGAATCAAGAGGTGTTGAAAGACGATAAGAACAATGGTTATAATGTCTTGACTGGTAAGATTGGGGAGATTCATGAGCTGGAAGATGGTCATATAAAGAGAGGTCCAGATGATGAGGATGACGAAGAGATTGAAGAAATTATCAATCCATCAAAGAAGAGAAAGTCGGATAAATTTTGATGAAACTAGCAGCAAAGTGAACGCTTTGAAGGGGAGACTATAGAGCAGGAGAGAGAAATGTTTTAGTACCAGGCACTCATTTTTACACGTTGGTACTATTTACATATGTATGTGATTCTTTTGTACCAATAAGTTGATCTAGATGATGACATTGGAAGGAAAGAAATGTTGATTATTTTATGACTACACTTAATTTAATTTAATGATTTTTCATGAGAGTTTTTTATGATAACAATCGGATAGTGTAGACAACACATTGAACAACGGAGCACATATGTAGAACAGCACTGAGCTTGAAGAGGATGGATGGAGAAAAATGATTGACACCCAGACACCACATATTTTAGATAATTTAAAATTTGGGACACGACCAATTTGTATGTAGGAGGAGATTTTAGCATACATTGATTAGTCTAGTTCAAAGGCTCTCCAGCTGAGATATGGAAAAGATCCTAGTAGCTGACTGCTTACTTCCATGATGTCCACCAATAAGCCACGCTTGCCAAGATGTACTATTGAGGAGAAAATTCAGGTATTGGATTATTACCACAAAACGGGGAAGACACAGGCCGAAACCGTGGAGAAGTTCAAAAATCATTTGTCCATATCGACGTCTTCACTTAGTGAATGGATCAAAGATGAAGCAAAGCTGAGAGAGATATACAATGGTCCAATGAACACTTATAAAAAGTACAAGAAGAGACAAAGCTTCAAATATGAAAAGATCAACAAGGAGATGGATAAGTTGGTGAAGCATTTACAGGACCACAACAAGCCTATAACAGAGCCTGTGCTCCGTGATAATTGGCTCGTCTTTGCAAACAAGTATGGTGTTGATGATCCCAAAAGACTGGATGGTTTTAGCCATGGATGGCTAGCCCAATTCAAGAAGAGACATGGCTTGTATAGAAGAAGGGAGAGAATGGCTAAGGCTATATTAGAGGAGAGTGATTCTCATGTCTCTCATCAAAATGATGTTGATAATGGTGGTGATGGCGTTGCTGGTGATGGTGAGGATGATGTTGACGATGATGAAGAAGATGAGGCGGAAGAAGGAGAAGATGGAGACGAAGAAGAAGAAGAAGAGATAGTAAGAAGTCATGTTAATGCTGATGTGAGGCATGTGATGAGGGCAAATGATATTAGGAGGATTTCAACGGATGAGTGGACAAAGGTCGCATGATCAAGAATTACCTGTACCACATTCTAATGAACAAGTTGGTGGTACTTTTCTTGATGATTATAATGATGATTATATGAATTTACAAGGTTATGAAACGTTAATAAATAATCAAAATGGGTTTTTACAACAACAGATCAATGAGAATAATAGGATATTGAGTGATAATCAACGAAATGAAAGAAATGTTAAATTTATAAAAGAGAATGAGATTGATTGCTTGTTGAAGAAATATAGTGATTTCTTGAATGTGAATCATGATAAGTTTCCTGAGACTATCAAAGTTTTCCAAGTGATGGTACGGACTTTTGAAAAGGAGAAATTATTACATGAGAGGAGGCTAAGGGAGCTTTACAAAGGGTGAAGCTGGTGTTTACAAAATTTTGTTGTTTAAATGGCTAGATAATGCGAGCAATTTATTATATATGCATGATTTGATATTAATTACAAGTATATTGGTAGCATCAGCTCGTCATTCCACTTCTTCAATGACACCGGATCCCAGACATCTATCACCATGATAGATTGCTAGGTATTGCCCTCTAGCTATAGCTCTGATTTTTTGTTTCACTTGAACAATGATGTTATTGTTCACCACTCTCAATGACTTGATCTCACAGGGGGTTTGCAGAGATCTGTATTGGACGTTCAACTCATCAAGTGGTATTTGCTCTAGATCTAAAGATGGAGCAAGAGATTGGAAATTATCGACATAGATAATGTCTTTGAATAGTTTTGGATTGTCTGTATCCTTCACAATTGTGATGTCGTTTGTCTCAAAATTTTTATCACTAACAAACCAAGTCCCCTTATACTTTGGATCTCCCTGAGGCATAGAGATCCGACATTTCTGTCCAATAGTATAAGACCAGAGACCCGGGTGCGTCCCCCATACCTTACCGTCTTCGGTGATAATATTCCCTGGGGACTCCACAATGAAGTTTTGTAGGAAATCATGGAAGCTTGTTGATGGATTGACAAAGCATAAGCCGGTGGAATCTGGTTTCGTAGCTGTGGGTATCTCGAGTTCCTTGGCAAGTTGTCGGATCTCTGGTTTTGTGTAGTGACCCACAGGAAGCAAGACGTGTTCCATCACCTGTGGGTCGATTTGGGACAGGTAGTAGCTCTGGTCTTTGTTCTTGTAATGCGACCGGAGAAGATGCTTCTCACCGTTCTGCTGGTGTTCGAGGACCCTGGCGTAATGACCCGTGACCAACCACCACTTCTCGCCTTGGTACTTGTCACACAGATAGCTCACGAGCTTACCAAATTTGACGTGCCTGTTGCAGTTGATGTCCGGGTTCGGTGTGATTCCCTTAGCGTAGTTCTGCACCATGGGCTCAAAGACATCGATCCAATAGTCCTTTTCAAAAGACACAAGATCTAGGGGCATGCTGAGGTGATCTGCCACTGTCTGGACGTCGTTCCAGTCCTTCTCGAGACAGTTGTTGGAATCCTGTTGGCTCCAGTTCTGCATGAACAGGCCCTGGACCCGGGGATGGTCCTTGTACAAGTAGGCAGCGACCGATGAGTCCACGCCCGAGGACATGGCCACGATAACCAAGTCGCTGCTTGCCGGAGTAGGCTGTGTGTAGCCTCTGGGCAGCCGTGAGACGATAGACGGGAGTGTAGAAATCCCTCTTCGCAGTAGGGGAAACATGTTCCTTCCCGCTGGTAATTATGATCAAATAGAGAGGAGACAGTATGTAATCAAGAGAATTATATGTCAAGTTTTTTTTTCCCTTTGCATTGTCAAAAATTCCACCGAAAATACAAGTACTAATACCCTATTTACTAACGCCACCAATTGGCTATGTTTGTGAGCAGAAAGTACCCATCTGCGGCACCGTTGAAGGACGCACTCAAGGCTCTAGAGCCACTCGTTTATAATGTGCCCAGTTACGCAGAGATGGCACCAAAGATTGGCCATTACAAGCTCGTGAAAGAACAACCATATCAGGACGACTTCAAAAGGATCAACATGTTCATCGACAAGGACCCCAAGAAATGGAACCTTAGTGAGATCAAGCGCTTGATTTCGCTCGATCTCAAGTACACAAAAGCAAAATTCAAATTCTGGTCCAACAACCCAGACCTACGACACAGCTCCATCGCACCAGAACTTAGACGGCTACTGAACAATGGTCTTTTCTACGGCGTGTACGAAAATTCACCCTCACAGGTGCACAAGGATATTATTGAGCGTGGTGTGAAGAATAGAATCACAGTACAGAACTATATGGTGGAGACGGCCACTGGAGTTCAGCATTTGAACAATCTCCCCGGCACATCTGTGAAGATGAAGATTGAAAACAAAAACTATAAACTTTTCACACTGTGTCTCAGTATTCTTGTCAACTTGAAAGACGTGGGGATATCGAGACAACACGAAGACTTTGACTTTCTCATTGATAAGAAATTCAAGCACCCATTGAAAGAGGAGTACATCGGGTTTAAAGAGATTGAAACTGACGAGGTGGATAAATTGATTGCCCTTGTTCCAGGTCATATCCTCGAACATCAAAAATACTATGAAGAACATGAATACGAACTGATCAAACCGGGGAAAGTCACATTCCAAGATAAAGAGTACTCGGTGAAGGAATTGACAGACCTGATTAATAATTTGTTGGGTACTTGTGAGATGTTTCCAACTGTATGCTTTGTCTCTAAAGAATGGTTCATCAAGGGTAAACAAATTACCAAACTATCCACAAATGGTCATATATACAATGAGGTAAATGTATTGAAACCAATTGAGAAACTACAGATTTCACTGAGATTGCTGAGAAGACAACGAAGCATCAATATCAGAAGTATAGGTTCTGGTGAATTTTACAATATGATGAATTTCAAGAGAAACTCTCGATTATTTAGGGGTTATGTCAGTGGTGATATCTTGAGAAGTTGTTTGATTGAAAGTGATTCACTTAGTGACGAACTTTTGACCGAAAGTTATCAAATGTTGGATTTATTGACTAGCTGTATGGAGATTATCGGGTTCAAGATGAAAGAACGTGAGCTCTTGAAGGAAATTGTTGAAGATAAGAAAGAAGGAGAAGAACAAGAACAAGAGCAAGAACAAGAACAAGAACAAGAACAAGAACAAGAATCAAATAGACCTGCATCTAACGCTACGGATATCTATAATGAGCTGGAGAAGTTGAAAACACGCGAGATTAAAATTGGAGATTTCATTATATCGTTGAGTGAGTTCTTAAGCATTGAAAGAAAAAACTTTGATTACATTGATCTGTTGATAAAGATGGAACCACACCTCAAACGTCATTTCAGTGAATTACCATTGTATTATTACAAAAAATTCAGTCTATAGTCATCATCATCATCATCATCATCATTCATCATATCTTACTCCTGTTTATATTATCACTAAGTTTCAAATAGTTCTGTAAAACATGTATAGACCGAATCACCAATTCGTTATACTTGAGCTCTAACTTTATCAATTCATTATTCTGTCGTACTATATCTTGATCTTTATTTAATAAAGAGTAATCCAAGTCTGGGATTCTCATAGACTTGATCTTTATCAGATCCGACAGCAATTGATTCAGCTTATCGACATTCAAAAGAATGATTTGTTTTTTATATTCTGTATCATCAACAACACTAAGATCTTTATCCAGATGGAAATCAACTTTGGCTTTATTGATATTTTGTATAAGTTTTTGAAGATTTGGTGGAATTGATTTGTTGATCTCTCGCTGTAATTGCAGTATGGAGTCCAAGGAAGTCGTCGTATTGACAGTGGCCTCCACTGCAGCTACCCTCTCACGAAGTTTATCCATTGACACTGCGGATGACACAAGAAGAAACACATCTCATTTACCAAAGGAACATGCCATGCTTCTCTACAAGTTTATACTATATGGTGTACGGGTGTAGACCGCGACATAAGCAGATGGTAACCCTACCTTTATGTTTATTACATAATTACTTACGTGATAATGCTTTACACCCGGACACCACTAGTATTTGCGCGCTCCCCTGTTGTTATTTTGAAGTGGACAATTAACAACAAACATCCTTTATCAATAAACTCGGAACGTCAACTAACTTGAAAATAAAATACACAAAATGGTAAGTGAATAGTTGTGCAAGGATAACAGTCTACTCAATTGGGTGCAATGATTGTTTTTCACAATATTTGAACATTGTTACTAACGCTCAATTGTTCAGTCTCGTTCAGGTGTCGTTGTTGCTGATGAATCCTTAAAGGCCTTCAATGATTTAAAATTGGGTAAGAAATACAAATACATCTTATTCGAAATAAACTCTTCCAAGACCGAAATTGTTGTCAAAGAAACTTCCACTTCAAAAGATTATGATGAATTCTTGGGTAAACTACCAGAAGATTCTTCATTATACGCTGTTTACGATTTTGAATACTCTTTAGGTGATGATGGTGTTAGATCAAAATTGGTGTTTTACGCCTGGTCTCCAGACACCGCTCCAATCAAATCAAAGATGGTTTATGCCTCTTCTAAAGATGCATTGAGAAGATCTTTGAACGGTATCTCCACTGATATCCAAGGTACCGATTTCAGTGAAGTCTCCTACGAAACCATCTTGGAGAAGGTTAAAGGTCACTCTGCCTGAACGAATCACTCGGTGAGCTATGTATAGCTATAAGTAGTCTGCCCTTCTATAGGTTAATGTGCTGAGCAAAGATTGAATGAGAATGTACCGTAGCATTTCCCGGTGTAACTAGAGAACATTCTAAAGGTAAAGTGGTTAAATATTTACCAAACTCACGTGATTTTCCGGAGCAGGGCTGCCTAACGATTTTAATGTAAACAACTTGTTGCAGTCAAGAGAACGGGAACACCTCTAAGATCTTCAACTTTCCTCACTATAACGCGGATGCTGCCCTTCAATCCACCGTCTGCTGTCTCAGTGCCGTCAATACAGACACTTTCTGCCAATGACGTTCTTGTGAATCTCACCGCGGACTCGGTGTCTCTGCTCTACAACTACGCGGTGACATCCCAGCATACGAGAACGAACCTGGAGCAGTACGGTGAAAATGTGTGTATGAAGCTGAACGAAGATGCCAACTTGCTGATTGTGAGGACTACGAAGAACTTCCTTCTTGTGTATTCAATTCTCATCAAGAATCAGGACGACTTGCTGACGGTTTACAACAACAAGAGTGAACTGCTTCAAAACAAGACTGTGTTTAATAAGAGTGTGGGCTTCTTTGATGACAGCGTTGAAGGGATCAAGAACGTGCAATTGAGATTCAAAATCTATCTCAAGATTCAGTCACCCATTGTGGATTACCTCCCGTTGAGCGCGTTCAATATGATGCTCGTCACTGAGAGCAATATCAAGTACTTGAACATACTGAATAACAATGTTGATCTCATTGAGTTGCCAGATATCAAGAGGATTTTCAAGTTCTACAAGGACTTCATGGTAATTGATGGACAGAACAAAGTGCACATCTTAAAAGATAAGAAGTTATTGAGATCTTTTGATCAGAAAGCTTCTGATTTGGTTGTGAATTACGATTTACATTTGATAACATTCATCACACCAAATCAGTTAATACACTATAACTACGACACAGATACCCAGCTGAAAGTACTGGACATGAAGGATGTCAGGCAAGTAATATGGGTTGACAATTTTGTTATAATATCGAAGAATAATCAATATTTCATCTATTCTGCATTTTTCAGTCTCCTTTTCGAGTCTGATAATTCTCCAGCATCAATCGACTTCATAACTAGACATCGAGACAGCTTGGTGTTTTCATCCACATCAACAAATAAAATGTTTGTTCAAGATTTGTTCAAACAGTTGGACCAGAATCTATTCATTTCCAACCAAATAATCCATTATGTCAACAATAGTCAGTTGGTCAACATTGCATTACCATCGGATGTTGAAATCCAAAAGGGGCTCAAAACAAGTCAGTTCATTTTTCTGACAAGTGAAACCTCTCTATATTTCTATTCCTTGAGACTTCACACGTGGGATTCATTCAATTATAGCATCTATGACTTGAAATTCTATCAGCCTTTCAACTACTTAGTGCTCATCAATAATCTCGATTTGATAATTTTGGATTTGAAAAAATATCAAAAGGACCATGATATTCATGACTTAATCATCTTCAGATATTCTTTCGAAGATAAAATTCACACCATGGACCTCAATACTGATTTGATTATGATCAATACAGGGTCGAAAATTTACGAGTTTCAGCTGAGCTTGAATAAGATTGATTTGATAAAGACCACTGAGAACAAAATATCCCATATCGAAACTGTTCTAAAGTATAAAGAAGATTTTTTGATATTGTCAAACAATACCTTATACTTGAAAGGCAAAGCGCTTTATACCAACGTTGAATACGTGAGACCAATCCAGAGCAATCACATCAGGAGTAATCAATTCTATCTTTTCAATGGAGAAGATATCATTCTATTCCCTATGAATATCAATATCAAATCAGATTATCCGATCAATATGTCATTACAGGAAGGATACATCCAATCATTAGATATCGATATCATAAAGAGGAAAAGGATGGAAATAAACAACATCATCATCAAAAATTCCATTATTATTCACGAGTTGATCAAATATGAGATAGAAAATGACACTGGTATTGACTCCATTTATCAAAAACACTCAAAACATAAACACTATAGCTATTCCTTGGAACTTCTACTATATCAATCAATTGATGAGATTGATGAAAGATTGATTAAACTTATTGAATATAATGATATCATTAAACTGACTGTTTTATCAAAGTTTTTGAGGAAGATCGAGCTTACACATTGGGATAAGTTGTTGAAAAGCTTCAATATAACTACTACTGAGCTAATCAATCAATCAATACATCTGAAGCAATTCAAGACGTTGTCCATCTTGATTGTGATTTTGTTGAATTCAAATGAAGTTCTTGACAATGAAAAACTTCTTGAATTCCTCACCATCTTATTTGAAAATTCCGAAAATGATGAAGAATTATGGTTGAATAACTATGAATTGATCAGATTTCTGAAACTTTTGGATCCAACTGGTGATTTATTGAGGAAAGGAAGAGAAAGACTTACGTCAGTGTAATCAGACGTTAGATATTATACGTACATTTTATATGAAAAAAAAAAGAACCTTCTAATTGTCTAGTATCTTGACTCTAAAACTTATTTGTTCAAAGCTGTCTTGACAGCCTCTAAATTGTTGAGTCTTTCCAACCACTTGGTCAATTCAGGAAATTGAGTTAGATCAATACCTGATTTATCAGCAACGTTAGCATGCGGAAATATAATGACATCAGCCAAGGACAAATGATCACCGACAAAGTAACCAGTACCATTTGCGGCCAATTGTTCTTCCAAGATCTTGTAAGAATTGGTAGCACCAGATAAATATCTCTCAATGGTCTTGGAGTTCTCAGGGTCTAAAGCCTTCGTTTGGTTCAAACCAGCTTGTTGGGGATGCAAGCCAGAAACATGGAAGAACAAGTACTCTAGCTCTTTGTAGTGTTCTGGAGTACCTGAGGCATAACTGAATTTGTGCTCGGTATCATACTGCTCAGACAAATAGATCAGAATTGCACCTGATTCAGCCAATCTGAAAACATCACCATTCTCATCAAATTTTTCAATGACTGGGATCTTACCAATTGGATTGATTTGCAGATACCATGGCTCTTTGGTTTCTGTCTTAAATTCCATGTGTCTAAAAGTGTACTCCACGCCTAACAATTCCAAGAAGATGGCAATTTTTTGACCATTGGTAGTTCTAGAGGTGTACAGCTTTAAATATGGAGGTTTTAAACCAGGGGTCTTTGGATCCAATTGGACTGATTTGATCTTCTTAGCTTCAACAGCAGAGGTAGCAGATGGGGATTCTCTTTTGGTCATTTTATGATGATATAACAGATTGAACTATAAAATACACACATAACCGGACACTTCTTGGGGGTGAACTTCTTTAAATACTTTCCTAATATATGTATGTGTCGATGATAAATTGTGGCTCGCCGCCATTATTACCTGTTTTGGACAGACACGATCAGTTTTGACAGATTTTATTGACACGCTGTACATTGACAGGTAGATAAAATATTTGTATTAGTGTATCGGTAATATAGTAGCCTAGTTATAGACCTTTACCCATTCCTTAACCGTTAAGCCATCATCCAACTTCATTGTCTCAGTTTTGAGTTTGTACCCACCGAGATATGGAACAATCCTAAATACTATAGCCCAGTATCCCACGAACAGCAGAAGCAACAACCATGCAAAAATAAAATATGGAGGTAAGAGCCCTAATCGTATGCTGCTATCTTTGAAAAAGGGCGTAAAAGTGACATATACACAAACCAGCATTATGAAACTTGTGCCCAAAAGATTGGCCTTGATTGGTGCATGATAATCTGGATATCTTCTTCTGACGACAAAGATTCCCGTGGCCACTAAACCGATAAAGATCTGGTTTGGGTATCCTTCCACTGAGACAACATAGTTGAATGCCTCGCCTTGCGATGGTAAGATCAAGATCCAAAAACTGGTAATGAAGCAGCATAGTAACAATGAGTACAAAGGTGTTTTGAATAACTTGCTATTGGCAGCCAGTGTTGAGCTTAGGGGCACGTAGCCTTCTCTGAAGATTTCTTGATTCATTCTTGAGACAGAGTAAATTGTTACAAATACATTTGATGCAGAACTCAGTGCAATAGAGCATGTCACGAATCTTCCACCGAATGTGTGACCAAGGACTTTTTGAAAGAAAAGAGACCCAACTAAGGGGCCCGAATGTAGTAGTTCATCGTGCGAAAGCACTTTCAGATATGCAACGTTGATCAGTGAGTAATTAAGGAAGGCAATTCCCAAACTCACCGGACCTGCAATCTTAAAAGTTCTAATTGGATCTTTGACTTCAGCAGCAACCGTATGAACGGAGTTCCAGCCACCAAACGTGAAGAAACATTGCAACAGAGCAGTTGAGATGTTTGAGAATGTGAAGATATAGCCATTACTTTTAAACTGGAAAATTGCGTCTAGATCTAAATGATTTTCCAGTCCTGTCAAGGTGAAGGGGAAGCAAACGACATAGATACTAGTGGCACACATTACAACCACTAGAAGAAGTTTCAAAAGTCCTAAGAAATTCTGAACAATAATGCCATGTTTGGTACTGACTCCATGTGTGGAAGTACATACCAGAACGAGTGCCAATCCAACATAATTGGCGTATTTCGTGCTATCAATGAAGTCTGAATCAAATCCTATTGAAAATAAGACATATTTCCCAAACACAAGAGCATTTGTCAAACTCATACCAAAAGTCAAACTGAAAAGGCACACAACAACGGACACAAGCAGCTTAGGCCTTGGATAAATATATTCCAGGAACACCTTTGTGCCCCCATTATAAGGGAGAAGGCTCCCCAATTCAAGATAGACAAACAACCCACTGAATGCCACAATAGCAGCAATGATCCAACACATAAAGAACAAAGACACGTTCCCACCGCACATTACATACACTGCGGAGGGCGTAGTCCAGATCCCTGAACCAATAATGCGAGCGATAAACAGCACAATCGTGGAAAAGAGCCCCAGATGACGGCCCTGTGGATGAAGGTCCTGTTCGATGTCAATAACTAGCGCATTGTATTCCTGAAAGGGCGATATTATAGGGGAGAGCTGTGAGACCTCAGAAGAGTCCGAGTTTGATCTCGATTGCACCGAGACATTGACTTGGTCTTTCTTGAGAAGAACCATAGTTGTGTATAGAGCCCTGTAATATAGTCCGAAGCGCTTGGTAGTTGTAATCACTTCTTATTAGATCTGATGCGATATTTATGCGATTCGATAACTTTTGAATCACCCATGTACAGTGATGTTTTTGATGGGACGTACGTTGTAATTGATAAGCTGATAAGCAGCAATGGGATTCTCTTTTAACCAAAGGGGTTAATACTGGTGATCAGAGATCGGTGATTCAACCTGGATGGCAAAGGCAGTACGAGGGCCCAGGTTGTTGTTTGTTCACTGAAAATTTCTGCCACCCTTCACTTGCTGTCGCTCTCTGTCTCCTTGAAAATGCCATAGTGATAGTTGATTGTGCCATAATTAAGGCTCATCATACAAAATATTTTGAAATTAGGGGCATCGGCGATCTTGCCTAACGCGGAATTACATCCGCCATCCGCCAGACGCGAAATCTCAAGCATCCAGACACCACCATATAAGCAAAGTTGTTTGTTTGTTGATGTTTTCGACTCTCTCTCTGGTCTTTTCAGGGCATCAAAGCACGGGATGGAAACACAGCGCTTCTCAGTTAGGAAGTACTCTTTTCAAAAGCAGCAGCCAGACTCTGCAGAGTGGGAACATTTCCCCTCAAGAGGAGACATTACATTATTTGTGCTCGCCAATCACTTGTTCAAGATCATCTGGAAGTCTACTGTCTTGGTATATAGAGCTATACCGTGAATCTCGAATTCACTTGTAAAAAATTCTAACACATATACTCTAGGAAGAGTTTGACTCCCACCTGGCCACAAACATCTCAATATACTCCAAAACTCCATCAATTGGGTTCAAGTTTCACTATAATGGAATACAGAAGAAGTTTCAGTTGGGTTTCAACAATGATAGAGACTACACTGT
>JAJMFO010000068.1:13205-34311 GCA_030574715.1 Xingzhongia strasburgensis
ACATTATTTGTGCTCGCCAATCACTTGTTCAAGATCATCTGGAAGTCTACTGTCTTGGTATATAGAGCTATACCGTGAATCTCGAATTCACTTGTAAAAAATTCTAACACATATACTCTAGGAAGAGTTTGACTCCCACCTGGCCACAAACATCTCAATATACTCCAAAACTCCATCAATTGGGTTCATGACTCCCACCTGGCCACAAACATCTCAATATACTCCAAAACTCCATCAATTGGGTTCAAGTTTCACTATAATGGAATACAGAAGAAGTTTCAGTTGGGTTTCAACAATGATAGAGACTACACTGTCTGTCTCTCCTACTTGAATAGGATTGGAATAGGAGCAAGTACTACTGGTACAGTGAGATCTGGAAACCTGTTGGCATTGGCCAATCGACAATCAGCGTATGACACCTTCCCGAGTCAAGAAGTCTTCCCCATGCCAGCATCCCAGATCATACCAAACTCTCAATTTACCAACTATCCATTAGATTTCATTTCACAGCCACATCTCGTTCAACCACAGCAAACCAATTTAACTGTTGCTAATACTAATAACAACTTGAATAATGGTTTTAATTTCAGTGAAAATGAAATGGATTTCTTGTCACAGATGTTGAATGTTGATGAGCAAGTTGCGCCAAAAGAAAATGTGAATACAGATAACCTGAACTATAAAGATTTCAATAAACTCTCTGATGATGAGATCAAAACAATTTTGAAAGAAAAAATCAAGGATATGAGATTCTTGAAGTTTGTCGAAAAAATAGAGAACTGCTTGAAAGATTTGCAACAAGGCGAATAGAAACCCTATCTATATACATAGCTAACTTATGAGCTGAGATCATTATATATTGGCTCTGGACTATAAGATTGTCTCATGGTAAAACTTTTCATGGAAAAACTTTTCATGGATGAATAAAAAGATATTGCCTACAGTGTTTTCTGTAAATAATGTCTATTCTAGAGTATAGTCTAAATAGTTAATTTGAGCTCCATAAAGAATTCAAAACAATGGAGCTTTGAAGGAAGTAAGAAGAAATTGCCTTTTATGTTTTTGGTTTGAAGAGTCTATATCATCAAAGCAGCTAACAAGAAAGGTAAAGAGATAACAGGTGCGTACAACTGAGCAACACCGTTATCACTGGCAGTATCGACAGTGCTTGCAGCAGATGACTCACTACTGGAGGAGGAAGATGATTCTTTGGAAGTGGACGAAGAAGCATCAGAATCATCAGAGGAAGCGGAATCAGAAACTGCCACTGTGCTGGAAATGGTGGTTGTTGTATAAACAGCATTGGAACCAGAAGAGGAAATGAGACTTGAAGAGACAACTGTTGAAACGCTTTCAGTGGCAGACGCAGAAGAAGATGAGGAAGACACAGAAGCATCAGCCGCTTCGGCAGTCAAGAAATCACCTGGGGTGTAAAATGTAGTCATTCCATCCTTTTCTAAGATACTAGAATACCAAGTGAAAGCAGTCACCATTGTATAGAAATCCTCGAATGGGAAGCTCAAAGTTTCGATAGCAGAACTGAGAGAAGCCTCCTCACTGATTGTATTAATCTCGGCAATGTAATTCACAATAGCAGTTGGTAAAGACATATCGTTCTCAGCCATATATTCCAAATAGGTTGTGTATCTGCTGTTTATATCGAGAATGAAGTCATAGATGACAGAGACATCAGACTCAAGAGCTCTTGAAGAAGCGGAAGCCCATTCAGAAGAGTCATAACTAGTGGTTGTTTGTGCCAATGACTTTGATAAAAGGAATGAAGCGAAAAGGGTGTTGAATTTCATGACGGTAATAACGAGTGAACTTGGGTATTGGAGTTTGTTACGGCCTTTTGGGGTTAGGTAATGAAGGAGGATAAACAAAAGACGACTGGCACCAGAGCTTATATATAACTGTTAAAGTGATGGATGGGCTTTGTTGTTACATTTTGAGGCTCTTTAAAAAGTTTTTCTCTATCTTTTTAGGTCCAGATCTTTCAGGTATGGTGAATTCTTTCCCTTTGGGACCTCAATTAGGAAATATTTGACACTAAATTACTTGCATGAAGAAAGAAAAGGAACCTCAAAACACACGGGGCTGATTTGAGGATTTGGGACTGAGAAGCTAATGTGTAACTCGAATGACTTAATTGGCCAGCTCGAAAGAGCCTGAATAATTACGAACTCGCTTAGATATTTGGCTTTCAAGAGAGATATATGTTGAAGCAAAAGGTGACGGTTTTGTTACGCGACACATCATTGTGTTAACTTTGCAGCATTTAGTGGGTTTCGGTCTCGGAGGAAACAATAGGCACAACGGGGAGACTTTTTACATATCTTGAATGAGATACGAGACGTGTTTATTGGTATATTCTTATAATTAACATTTTGGTCAAAAAGACATAGAAACAAATATAGTCTTACAACAAAAAAGGCAAAAGGGCGACAACACCACATGGAAGGGCATATTGCACCACCACAGCACCGTTCGAAGAAGAACCAGAGTCACCACCTGCGGATGAGCTGGAAGATCCAGAACCACCAGATGAAGATGATGAAGAAGAGGAACCCCCACTAGAGCTCTCTGAGGACGAAGCAGCACTGGAAGAGCCACTTGAGCTCTCGCCAGATGAGGATGATGATGATGATGATCCACCAGCTGCTGCACCACTTGAAGAGGAGCCACCAGAAGAAGAGGAGGAGGCGTCACTGGAAGCAGCAGAAGAAGAAGAAGCAGCACTGGAAGAGCCAGAGTCACTACCAGAGCCAACAGTGGCTACAGCAGCAGCAATTTCCGATGAAAGTCTAGTGGAGTACCACGGCAAGGCAGTCACATAGGTAGAAACATCACTCAAATTGATTTCATCGTACAACGTGGTGTAAGAATCATCTGTATAAGTCGAGTACTCCTGGTACACACTTAACACATTGTCTGGAGGAGTTGAGCCTGCAGCAATAACAGAAAGGTAGTCACTTTGATGAGATTTGATGTCACCGAGAATGGCTGAGAGGATTTCTGCCGTTTGGGCGTTGGCATGGGCAGCAAGAGCGAGTGCAAAGATATATGCTGATAATTGCATCCTTTTATAATCCTGAGATGTTGAAAATAAGTGAATAAATATAGCCTGGATGAGAGTTGGGTATTCAGGTGTAGGTTCAAAGGATAGGGAGAAGTATAAGTAGTATTTATAGGTCGTTTCAGGAGGTCTGATATATGGTATTAGACTTTCCAAGAGCGTGAAAAGAGGAGAAAAAAGCTGATCACCTAGCCTGAGCAGATAACTTTGGCACCAGTGGTGATCTTCAATCAAAATTGCTTGGAAGTAAAGAATCCATGGTAGTTGTTGACGGGATAACCTTAACTGTTCTCGTCAATTTTTCCGTGAGCTATACCTGAGACCGTTATCATCTTATTGGCCATTATCCGTTTTCGTTCAGGCCTTTACAATTCTCAATTGCACCCCAGTCATCAAAAGTAGGAAAACTGTACTCGGCATATATTGGACAGCGTGCACTTCCCCCTCAAAGTCACAGTAAGCTTTGCACGGAACTATTGCCTATTCATCGATACAGGAGCGGGCGGCCTGACTCGGCTACTGTTCATGATCTGGCTTCTGACAAATGGAGATATCCGGAAAGCCAGACTGCTAGACCCCTCAACACCTCAACATTGCTACCACACTATTTTAATCTACCAAGCTATATTCCCCATTCCTGTTACGGCCGCACCTGTCAATCTCACATCTCACATCACACAGCTACGACAAGGTTTAGTGGCCATCGGTGAATTAAATTTACAAAGTACTAAATTAAGGGGCTTTTCAATATCGGTAATGACAGAAAAAGGGTATATCCATTGAACACTCCGATTTATACATACATATACAAAAGAGTCCCCAAAACGCCCACCATCAACTAGAAATGAGCTAGCCAGCACTAGTGAATTGCCAATGTAGCATTGCTCAAGGAAGAAAAATAAGATATAAAAGTAACTAAAAAGAAAGTAAAACTGTAGTCATGATAGACAACACTGAGGTTGGACTTTTATTCATTCATAACAAGAATGGCAAAACAACAGCAGCAAATCCAACTGGAGCCAAGTATTTAGCAGCAGCACCATTGGTGGAGACTTCAACAACACCAACAGATTCACTGGTTTCAGCAGCAGATGACACGGCAACAGTGGAAGATTCGACAACAGAAGATTCGACAGTGGAGGATTCAACAGCACTGGTAACTTCAGCAGCAGAGGAAGAACCTGAAGATTCAGCAGCAGCAGTAGAAGAAGCACCGCTACCACCAACAGCAGCTTCGATTTCAGCTTCCAATCTGGTAGAGTACCATGGCAAACCAGTAATGTAAGAAGAAACAGCACCTAAGTCGACTTGGTCATACAAAGTGGTGTAGGAATCATCTGTGTAAGTGGAAACCTGTTGAACCAATTGTAAAACATTGTCTGGTGGGTAACTACCAGCAGCAATGACAGACAAGTATTCATCTTCATGAGCTTCGATATCAGACAAGACGGCACCAAGGACTTCAGCCTTTTCATCTTGAGCTTGGACTTTCAAAGCTAAAGCTAAAGCAGCGATGACATAAGTTGGAAATTGCATTGTGGAAAGTGAGTGTAAGTGATAAATAAGACTAAAAGTACTTTATGACTATAGAGAAAAAGAAGCAAAAAAGACACATCAAGCAAAGAGCTGGGGAAACAGCTCCCTTTATACTCGAATTAGGCTCAAACTTCAAAGCTTCGTCAACAAAGAGGGGGAAGGGACCCTTTGGATACAGTCATAGTAGATCATGGGGCCACATAACACAACCCGGACACTTAGTGATCTTCATGTAGAGTTGATTAACACGCTTGTGATTTAAACTTCAAAAGTATGGTTATAGCTGGATGATTCTAAAAGACCTCGAATGTATGAACATCTTCCCAATGCCAAAGAGGAGAAACAAAGTTGAGCGATTGCCTAACACGGCCCATGCCATACCATTTCCAGACAGTTATCCAAACTTTAACGCACAAAGAGATGTACGTCGGCAACTTATTCAGTGGTATTGTACTCAATTGACGGGGAAGTGATGTGAATGTAAAATAAATGTTGCTAGATGTGCCGTGATAAAGCCATAGCTGGCCCACTTATTGTACTCATGATAAATTCTCGAAAAGAGGAGTAAACAGTGATCTCACAGCAAGACAACCCCTGTAAATATCAAATATTACTCTCATTGGAAACAAATTAACACCCTTTAAAACCTCATCTCAGCACGTTCACCCTTACGATCATGGTGATCTCACTGCAATTACCCCAACTTTTTTCTGACAATTGTGGACATTTCATATTTCCAGGGTCCCCGAGCTAACCCCGAGTCACTCGATCGGCGGCAGCGCGCCGCGCGGAGTTAAGATTACCTAATACAAGCCGACACACTGAGGTCACGTGAAACACAATCTGCTGTGCACCTTTTTCGTATAACCACACTCTATTTTTGTCAATTGTCAGAGTTTTTGAGGGTAAAAGGGGAAGAATCAGGTGCTTCTGTGCATCAGTACTGGAGTCTTGACTGTTGTTGTTCTTTACTGTCTGCTTATTGAGGGACCAATTATGCTTCCTTTACTGCTGAATTACTACTCAAGATTTGAGAAATTCCTAATAGACAACTTGAAAGATTATGAAGTGTACAAGCATCATATGAACAATGAAATATCCATCAAGATCACAACGGTATCCATTACCGTGCTCATGGGAATAATTATATACAAGATCATTTTCCAGATCGGATTGTTCTTTGATTGGTGGGAATTGCCAGGGAAGGAGTTCTTTGTCGATACACCGGTTCATTGTGCTCATGTTTATATTCATGCAAATGTTCACCAGAAAGGTGAGAAAGTGCTGGACACTCCAATCAAGTATCATATCGAATTCAGCCCAGAAGAATATATAGATGAAGAATTGGGCTCAAATTTGAAGTTTTTGAGAAGGAAACTATATTTCCTGTTCAAAGATTCTGATCTCTACAAAGAACTGAATCCAACTACGTTCACCATCAATGATGTGATCATTGAGAAAAAATCAAGAGTCTTGACACAGGACGATATAGCACTTTGCCTCAGTGGCGTGGAAACCGGTGATATACTCCAGGTCACCTACAGAATATAGTCAAGTAAGTCAAGTCTCGTAATGTCATATGAATTGATTGTAAGTAGTATATAAACAAACACTATAGTACTAAATGGTAACATTCATCTAATTATTTTATCCCTTCAGTTCAAACATGCTAACATCACCATCATAGTTCAGAGAGATCTTCTGCTCCAACCATATCCATAATTTGATCAATTTCTTGAAGTTTGAATCAATCAAAACATTATCATGTAACTCATCATTCTCACCATCATCATCCTCTTCATAGGACCTTCCGCCTTCATCAAAAGTTTCGTTGCTCAGTGTGTCATTGTCATTGATTGAATCATGATCAACAGTATTTATTTCCTGATTTATTTGATTGATGGTATTACTCATGTTTCCCTTTGACGCACTCTTTTGATGATTTATATGATTCTTGTAATTCAGGTCCAACAGATTATTCATCTCTTTCACTAATATAGATTTATTAACCAAATTGGCTATGTCCCTTCTCAGAGAAATTTCAAACAATTGTTTCAACTTTGGTGGTAGGTCTTTAGCATCCTTGGCTCCCGTATTGTTATATAGCAATAAAGTCATGGCTAATTCCAACTCCTCCATGAACTTCTTGCTTTTGATGGCTTTATTTGTTAGCTTGTCCTGTGCAAACTTGATAATGCTCAAAATAAACTCGTCATCATCAACATCCCCACCTTTGGTTTTTCCATCTTTATTCCTCGATCTTATCATTTCTATCAAGTTCAATAGCAGCAACTTGAAATAAAGGTATTCATCTTCCTCGAGAAGATCAGGATATTTCAAATTCAATTCGTTGATAGCTATGTTGATCTCACCTTTGAGGATATTCAGCTTGATTTTGTTTCTAAAGTTTATTGAGTTCAAACCGATCAAAAGTTTATCGTTAATGGACTCTGAGTCTACCGTGATATCAATTTCTTTGGCAAACTTCAATGCTGTCTCCTCATATCCTTCAAAAATCAAGTAGTTCAACACAATATTGTTCAGTACTTGCTTATTCAACTTGAACTTTGAGTATTCATCCATTACTGATTGCATACTCATGATAACACAAAGTTGATGGCCTGAAATGAAATGAAAGATATGTAGTGCGTGCAGTCTAACCTCAAGGTCTCAATAAGCGGCCGAGAATTTCAAATACCAAGCACCTGTGAGAGAGCGCAAAAACAACTTGGTATAAAAGGATTCGAATTCAAGATTTATTGCTCGGAGACGTCTTAGAAGGAGATATCAATTATGCTGATATTTTCCTTTGACGTCACTAACCAAAGGCTATTGAGAAGTTCTGGGTGTTGGGATGTTTTGTGATCCATTTGGGCAGGGCTTCGCAACGATTTTTTATACTACATATGTACCTCTAGCTAGTTAAATCAGGGGAAAACGATAACTAGGCGAGTAGAATCAACTTAAAACCTTGAAGAAATGATCCTCAATAACACAATAATAATACAAAAATTCGATATAAAACAATTGAATAAAAAAATACGTAATGATATAACACAAGACCATCTAAAAGATCTTAACATAAAAACACCATACCCGTATAACCATTATGCGTCATAAAAAGTCTTTCTTTCATAACCTTAGAATACAAATATGTTGAGCACAATAGGTCAGTAGTAAACAAACATAACATCATTCAACTATCTTGCATATGGATTAGCTGTTTGATATGGATTTTGTGCATAGCCCGCTTGCGTAGAAACAGGATTACGTTGTTGTGTTGGATATCCTTGTTGCTGGACAGGACGCGCTTGCTGGTGCTGTGGTGGGTACCCTTGTTGTTGTTGTTGATAGGGATTAGCAGGTCTTGGCTGCTGTTGTTGTTGTGGCTGTACTGGTGGATATGTGTTTTGTGGGGGTGGTGCACGTCTGGTTTGTTGCTGTTGTTGGGAAGGAGGGTACGATCCTTGAGGCTGTTGATATCTCTGCTGTTCAAGTTGCTGCACTGGGTAGCCATGCGGTGGTGGTTGCTGTTGTTGTTGTTGCTGCTGAGGAAATTGTCTTTGTTGTGGTGGTGGATGTTGGTACACCCTTTGCTGCGGTGGCTGTTGCTGTTGAACAGGACGTGCTTGTTGTTGATGTTGAATAGGACGAGATTGTGATAATTGTTGCGATGGTTGTTGTACTGGTTGCTGTGATGGATACTTTTGGGCTTGTCCTGGATAAGCTGGCTGTTGGCGAGCATCTTGGTATGGATCACTGTATGCCTGTTGTTGAGGATTTTGTGCTGGTTGAGAGGGATATGATTGTTGAGGAGGAGGGCGACGACGAGGTGAGGCCTGATGTTGGGGAGCAACTTGTGGCTGTGGCAGATGCTCCTGGGAGGATGTGGGTGTGAATCTTTGAAATTCAGAACGTGGTATTGGCTTGGAGAATTGAATAGGTTTAGATTGATCGACACGAGATGGCTGAGATTGATCAGGAGCCTGTTGAGTAATACGACCTGAATAAGAGTCATAAGACGCTTTGGTTGGAAGCTGTGGTCTTTGAGCTTCAGTTGGACTTGAAATTCTCCCACTGGTATATGGTGATACATGCTCAACTTTGATAGCAGGTGTTGGTAATGGTTTACTCTTGGACTGCAATTGTAATTGAGGGGAGTTCACCACTCTTTGATTTGCATAATCTGGGTTGAAAACATCTTCATTAGAACCATTAGGCAAATCTTTCACAGACATTGAAGAGACGCCCTTTTGGAAAATTTCGTCATTATCAAAGTCTTCATCAGAATCATCATGGGTGTCGCTTCGTTTATAGGCTGAATATGGATCTTGCAAAGTGGAGCCTGAAGAGGCCTGAGGTTGTGTTTTATTTGGAATATATGGATCTGCTAAATTGCCCTGACTGAACCCAATACCAGCACCAGTAGCTCTCGGTAAACTTTCCAAAGATCTTTGAGCTTGCTGAGGCTGCTGCTGCGGCTTGTCCATTCTTGCAACATTAGAATAATCCTCGTAAATTTGAGATATTTCAGATCTTCTATTATCATGTCTAGGGGGGGAAGGTGGTTCACTGGTCTCTCCAGAAGAGTCAATATTCAAAGAACTAGATTTAGAGATCGTAGAATCCCTGAATCTTGGAGCAGGTAAAAAGCTTGGAGACAATGGAGAGATTGGTCTATTGGAAGCGGCATTACTTGGTGCCAAAAACTCATTAGAGCTCAAAGCAGGTGAGCCCATGGCACCCATAACACCATGACTTGAGCCACAACCGGTATAACCAGACGATAATTTTCTACCCAAAATCTCCTTGGTCTTCTCTCTCCAATCGGTAACCAGCCAATTACTGGAGTTTGCGTTGCTCGCTAGAAGAATAAGGTCGTCAACTTCCAAATAATGTACATGAGGTAGTACAGGTAAACCGAATAGTAAGGAGTTGAGATCAGTCTTGTTAGCATTCAACCTCTTTGGTCTACCATAAAGGGCAAATGTGTTCAAAAGAGGAATCAAAAATCTGATTAAGGTATCATAACCAGGGACAGCACTATGTTGTTCAGGCATAAAGTAAACCGAAGCCTCCTTGGGTAAAGATTTTTTGGAACTATCAAAAAATACTGTACCTTCTAGTTTAATCATTGTACTATGATCAATCATCTTGACAGAGTTTGGATATAACGCATAAGTAGCACTGGCGTCTTTGATGATAGCCATTGCACTCTTCTTCTGCTTTTTCTCATCTTTATAAAAAGAAACAGTACCTTTGTGAACTTTGCCCTTTTTGGATTTTTTCTGAGGTTGTTCGATAACAGCATAGCATCTTTTCCAAGGCATACCCGAACCAAATCTGACACTAACCCAATCCTCATGATCAAATTTAGTCTCAGCTAAAATGGTTCTGATGTCAGAGAGCTTTGAACCTCTAGCAGATAATAAGGCACCGGTATATGCTTCTTGCAGCGAGGTATACTCAAAAGTTGCCAATCTGAAGGCAGCATTCCATCTGTGGAAATCTTCTAATTCTGGATATTGCAAAAGAAACTGATTTTTCAGCGTTGTTGAGACCACAATAACGTTTTTCAATCCATTACTGTTATCCAGTCTCTCGACAGCTCTAAATGAGGAGTCCGTAAAGTTGATATAGTCAGGTTTCGCACTCGCGTTCAAGAGAGCGTCTGTATTATTCTGATGTCTTTCCAACTCTTCGATGTCCCAGATAGCGAGCTGTGTGCCTAATAAAACCCCATAAACTTCTCTCCATTGACGGTTGGAGACTGGTTCCCCATCTGAGTTTATCGACTGGAGTACCATGAAAACACCTTCATTGTAACGGCGATGGGCCTGTGCACTGAGAAGGGTCACGATAGGAGTCAACTCTGGACTGATCTCATCAGCAGAGCCAGCAACGGATGTCCCGTCAGGTGGGGTTGTGATACCGTTGAGGTTGGACGAAGGCAGTTTCGAGGAGGAGTTGGACCTTGATCTGGACTGATCACTGCTCTTAGGTGAAAAGATACGCTTCATGACAAATCAGCAGAGGAGCAAAGTTGAGAAGACAGCGTCGCTGTACAGCTAAAAGTAATGAGTACAGGGAGTGGTAGCAGTGAAATATACAAAGGGACCAGAATGGTGCTTCAGGTTTTGAACTCGATAATCTCAGTGTGTTGTTTGGATTTTTTGTGATTTACTGAGGGCCCGCGCTGTGGGCGCCAAACTTTTACGCCATTCTTAACTTTTTATTTGCGACATTCCACATTAGGAAATTGCGCTTTCAGAATCATAACAAGTGGTGTGCGGGTGAAGCATCTTCAACAGTGTCTTTTGCATAGGCTGTGCATCGATTTCGCATACGTAGAATTATGTCAAATGATGAGCTTAATTATTATTGCAAAGAGTCGAAGGTGTGAGGTTTGACCAGGGCCTTCGGAATGCCAGTTCCTAGAAAGACCCTGGTTTCAAAAGGTACTCGAAAAATACAGGCTGTGCACAGAACCCTTTCGCCAATTATTTGGTCAACAACTACTTTTGAACAGCTTGTCCATCCCCGTGCATAAAGTAGGTGTCTTCCCAAGCCAAGCCCTATAAAATTATCTTGTCCCCAGAGAGCGCGCCTACCTCGTAGAAGCTGCCCTTTTACGAACTTCTGTGACTTTGGATCTATGAATTTTGATTCTTCTGCAGCTATCCTCTCGTTCCAAGGTTTCTCTTGGTAACGAGTACCACAAAAGACAAGAGACCACACCTTCGATCATCTCGCTTACACATATAAGCTCTACAGTACGCAAAGCCTAATGCATACCACTATTGCAAGAAGTTGATAATACATTACAGTTATCCTAGAAAAGATCAAAATTTGGAAGCTTCTTATCGGATCTGAGTTTCCAATAGTCCCCTGTGAACTTGTAATGCTCTTCTTTAGTGACCGGATGAATCTCTTTGACAAAATATTTGGGTTTATATTCGATTCCCTCTGCATCACGCTGTTTCTTTGCAGCTCTTTGTTTCTCCTCAACTTTCACTTTCAAATCACTTGCGTCATCGTATCTCCCCTCTTCCATAGCTCTTTGATCTGGTCTAAATCTGGTATCTGTCTTACTTACCCATTCCTGTAATCTAGGCTGTAGTGCATTCAAGCTGATGGCATACGACGTCAAATTGAAAGGAACACTAGGTCTTGGAGCAGGGGTCCACATCACAAACTTATTACCATCTTCAGTAGGCTTTGTATTATCCGAACCAACTTTCTTTGTAGACGTATCAATCTTCTCATTGCGTGATATCTTCTTACCAAAGATCTTAGAATCCCAATGACCACCAATGGCCCACTGCTTAACGCCCTTTTTGTCAGTAACGTAACCCGACATTTCATAAGCTTGATTACTTCTCCAGCCTCTCGGTTTGAAGTTGATAATACATTGATCCCCTGTGTTGTTGTTTGTGATTATCATATCCCCATAATTATCAATAGTTGGATTACCAACCATAATTCCTATAACAGATGACGTGATCTTTCTCCAAGTGTAAACCTCTTCTGTTACCGACTCATGGTCTGGTCTCAAATGTAGGTACCAAGTCCCTACTGGCTGCACATCGAACGAACGACCATTGAACCCGGACTTCACAGTTGTTTCACCATAATAATCCCACTTCGGATGCTCTGCCATCACAGCAGAAATTGGTGGATGATGACTGACTTGCTCAGTGAAGAATCTATACTTCAAATCAGGCCTGGAATACTCATATGTCTCACCTAATAAAGGATTGAAAGGCTTTGCCACACGATTGATAGTTGATGAGTATTCAGAAGCAGCAAAAGCAGCAACATATAACATTCTCAATGTAGAGTCATCGTATGAGGCAGCTTGGTCTAATAAATAAGTGTATTCGAGATCTTCAGTGACTCTTTGTAACATAGAAGTTGGTTCATTAAAAGCAACAGGTAAGGCAATTTTTGTGATATCCTTACCAATCATTGATTTCAAGATACCCCACAAACTTACTCTTGGACGATTATCCACTTTAAGACCCAACTCTGATCTTGGTGGATCCTCATAACCCAAAAATGACCCTTCAGAAGATAGTAAATCCATTTTTTGCTTTTGAGATGGATTATAATATTCAGCATCAACACTTTCATTATCTTGAGGTTCCATCTCAGCATCTTGCCCCTCAGATGGTGCCACTCCCTGTTGTTCTTGTTTTTCGTTAAGCTCAGTGGTATTTAGAGCCTCTTCACGTTCATCTTCATCATCAGTGAACTCATCAGCATCAAAAAACTCGTCATCATCATCCTCATCAGAGTCATGCAAAATTTTGGAAATCTCTTCGTCGGCCACTCTAGAAGGCACAACACTCTCTACTGTACCTGTAGCCGAAGAAGGCTCCGTGTCTAAAGATTCGACATGTTCTAAACTTGTCAAAGAATGCCCGAATCTCTTGTTCAATACCTTTTTAATCTTCTTTCTCTCAGATTCAAACGTCTCCAACTCGTTGTTCTTTGCAATCAACTCGGTTTCCAAATCTCTTATAGAATTGATCCAAAGTTCATTGATATCTTTTTGCTTGTTCAAATTCTTAACCAACTTCTCGTCTCTTCTACTCACTAAATCGGTGAGGGTATCAAACGTCCCCAGTAAGGAGTTCACTGTTCTAAGGGAGATCTCGACACCTTCTTCCGTGACTCCATTGGCTTTAGTGTTGGACAAAAGGTCTTTTAAAGATTGAAGTTCGATCTTGAAACCGCTTTTCAAAACAGAAATTTCTTGGGAGAAAGGTCCTCTTTCAACATCCACATTTTCATTCTCAATTGCATAGCTATATTCACCGGATTCATCATCCTCATCTTCGTCCTCATCATCAGATTTATTGACTATATCCTGACTAAACGACTTACTTCTATCTGGTCGAGTGAGTCTCTGTACAGATTCATTATGTTCCTCAACAGCACTGGAAATACCAGCCGTTGACGAGATTGAAGAAGTCTGCCTATGACCTTGCCTAGAAAGATCAATACTATGATTTCTTGAGGCATTCATTTCTGCTATAGTTGTTCCTTTTGCAGCCGCTCTTTCTTTGTCCTTAGCATATCTGATAGCACCCTGAAGGCTCCAGACCCATCTGTTAGTTTCTATTGGATGGTTTCCCTTCAAATGCCATCTTACACCACTTTTACCAATGATTTCAAACTTCATCCGTTCAGAAGAGTCCAAGTGCAGCATTGCACTTTTCATATTGAGACTTCCTCTGCATGCGTTAAAAGTATCATCTTGACTTTTATAGTAAGATAGAACACCATTGGTGTCCAAGATGAACCAACGTAGCTTATATCCACCAGCAAAATTGGTCCATTTTCTCAAGTAGCCTTTGTAGGTAGGAGCACTGATTCCACCAGCTTTGTTCGTGTTGATGACACTCTGTTCCTGACTAGCATCTTTCAAAATTTGTTTTAAAGTTTCGTTAGTTTTCCCACATAGTTCAATAGGCAATCTTCCTTTACGGTCTCTTTTGAACGGGTCACCGCCATGATCTAAGATCCATTGAACCATTCCTATATCATTTTTCTTGACAAACTCATGGAGTACGGTATCACCGGTTTCAGGGTCATTGCCATTGATATCAAGGAGCTCAAAATTTCTTGGTTGAGATAAGATCTCATCCAATGTAGCAAAATCATGATTGGAGAAGGCAATTCTGAACTGGGTAGCAATCTTTTCAATATATTTTGAGCGTTCGAACTGAAGTAGTTCCACCATGTTCAGGTCCTTGGCAAGATCGATAGGCTGCTTCATGTTATTGTTGAGGAGAGTGTCGTTGATGACAGGGTCCTTGAGGAGGAGATGAGCTATATCGAGTCTGTTATTGAGCGCCGCAAGGTGCAAGGGGGTGTTACCATCAGAATCTTGGTGGTTGACATCAATGTTGAGCTCCTTGGTGGACTCCTGTGTCAGTAACCTCTGTGCCATCTTGACAGGCGCAACCTGGACTGCGAGGTTGAGAATCATATCTTTCACTAAGAGGAGTTCGTATTGATTGACCGCAGACTCAATGGAGCCAACAACCTCACGGAGCTGATCGTAGTTGTTGTTTTTGAGCGCATCAAGGATCTTTAGTTTGAACAAAGGAGGATTGACCTTCACTCCAGAGCTTTAAGACAAGAGTTAGTATTGCAGTCGAATGTACGTGTGCAATGTAAACAAAGGACTCACCTGTCGGGCAAAGGCTCAGACTTTGTGCTTGAAGGAATTTGGTCAGTCATTGTTGCCAGCTTGTGTGTACCAGTGACTGTGTGATCAAAGCGAAGAAAGATCACTTCAACAGTGCGTTTTTTTTCTACGTTTGCTTATTCCAGTTTCACCTCAACTAGTTTTTGACAGTATCGAAACAATAAACAGAGAGAAAGAATCGGAATTGTATTCCGACAAGAAGTGCGTAGTTCTATCTTTATCATCATAATCGTAGTCTCGTGTATTTCTCCGGGAATCCAGCCAACAATTACTTGAGAACCGTCTGGAAGCTCATACTGGCATCACCTTTATCCAAGTTGGCTCTCTTGACCTGTCTCATATCACCAGGACCATCATTATTAACACGTTTCTTCACAGCAGAGTTTGCAGTTGGGAAAATAGCACGAGGCATGCTTTGTTTATCGTAATCGTCTTGTGGGAAAACAGCACGATCGCCCTCTGTTTGGCCACCACCGTTGTATAAACCAGTACGGTCATTGACCTCGACACGAAATGCCATCTTTTGATGCTTGTTGGAATCATTGAACAACATGATCTCATCATTACGAAATACTAAAACTTTCATTCCCTTACCAATCTTCTTACCATTCACAAAACAGCCATTGGTACTGCAGTCTAGTAACCAAATGTCTTCTAAACCTTGCGCTGGAGATTCAAAGATCGAGTCACCAACCGGATGTCTTTTCTTTGTAAATGCACAATGAATTTTAGAGATTCGATCTTCCGTAATTCTTTTATGACATGCATTGTTTCTGCCAATAACAAATGGACTAACACCTTGGGGGATGTGGATGGGGGAAGTCGTGACAGAGGAAGATATGGGCACCAGAGTCATTCTTGTACCTGTTGGCGCTCCGTCTTTTTTAGGAGGTGTCGAAGTAGGAGCTGCATTGCCGTTTGCTTGAACAGAGGATTTCAGAGAAGCTTCATTCTCTTCAATCAGTGAAGTTCTATCAAATGATGAGTCCTCTGGAATTGTCGACATCTGAAAGTTCGCAACATTTCTTGTCTTTTGCTGAGAGGCTTGAGAGGCCTGGGATGAAGGCGAATCGGTCTGATGCGGCTGAGATGATGGCAGTACTGTTGGTTTAACAGATGGTGGAGGGGGAACTTTGAACACAGGATCAGGAACTTTATCTTCCAGGTCTTTAGGCAATGAGAACTTTTCCAATCTCTGTTGTTGTGATTGTGATTGTGATAATGATATTTGGGAATTAAACTGTGATCTATTTTGGATCCATGGATGTTTGAGTGCATTAGCTGCTGTTATTCTTCTTCTTGGATCAATTTGTAGCAACTCATTTAGGAAATCTCTCGCCTCCTGAGAAACCCCTGCTTCTTTCAGTGGTGGGTCATGATAAGATCCTTGTTGTATCTGTTTGTATAGATCTTGAGCAGTGGATCCACTGAATGGCAAATGGGCAGTCAAAATGACATAAACAAGACACCCGAAAGACCACATATCCACTAGACTTGAGTACTTGTCAGCATCTTCCTTCTTTATATTTCTACCATCTATGACCTCAGGTGCGACATAGGCCAATGTACCACAGAAAGTCTTCATATAAGAGCCAGTTTCTGAAATCTTCCCAAGTCCGAAATCAGTAAGCTTCACGATTACAGGATCATCTTGTGCAATTAGGATATTATCCGGTTTCAGATCCCTGTGACTGATCCCAAGTGTATGAATGTATCGGACAGCCTCCAAGATCTGCCTCGAAATCTCCTTAGCAGCTTCTTCACCAACGGATCCATGAGCAGCAACAAAGTCCATCAGATCCCCACCACTAACAAATTCCATCACCAAGTAGTAGCATTCATCATCCTCGTAAAATCCCTTCAACTTCACAATCCCGGGGTGATCTAACCTTCTTAATATATCTAACTCTCTAGTAACACCGTCTGTGTTGCCCATGATTTTCTTTTTCGTTATGATCTTCACTGCAAAAGTCTTTCCCGTACTTCTCTCCACTGCTTTCTTAACAGTAGCAAATGCACCTTGACCGACAACTTCGTCATTGATTGAAAATTCTTTATGTATCCCCTCTGTCTTATCATCTCTCTTTTCGGACGACTTGGGTATAAACACTAGAAACCTCACCACATCTTTGGGTACACCGAGTCCAATGCTAATCTCATCACCTTGTGTCAGAATGTAGTTCTGTCCCTTGACAATTCTCTTATTGTTGACCCATGTTCCGTTGGTACTCATGTCTTGGATCAGAACATTACTTTCACTGGTCCATATTTTGAAGTGCCGGTTGCTTAGTCTCGATGTCTTCGTATAGGTAATATCGCATGTAGTGTTTCTGCCCATCACCCACTCCTGAGCACCGGACTTTTTGGGCCTTAGATCAATGTTGGACAGCTGGCCTGTGGTACAGATCAACCGGCATACTGTATCAGACTGAATGTCTTCCTGTGTGAGGTGTTCCAAAGCTGCCTGAGTCGCCTGAGTTGGCTGTGTGGCTTGTGTCGGAGGTTCCATTGAGAGGAAAGTATAAGCAACTGCTGGTAATTTTAGCTCTCAAGGTTTTGATCCGGTGTGCTCTTCCGTTACTCTTATTTGTAAATGCGCCTAACAAAAAATAAATTTTCAGTCTCGAGACGCGACGCGAAATATCAACATATCTGCTGAACACTACACTACACCCAACAGCCTACAAGCCAGGCTTCCATCCGAGATTTTCATGGATCTGTTACCTGATATGACATTAAGCAAAATCGAAGAAAAAGTATCAGAATAGAGATATGCTCGTGTAAGATAAAAAAAACATGACTATTTACTTAGTGGTTTGTGATAACAGTAAAACTAGTTCTCATCAGGTTCTCCATACTTTCAATACTTCCTGTGAAGTAAAAGCCGATGATGACGACAATATAAATCAAAATGAGGATACTACCTTTGAAGTAATTAGATTTTCCCTCCGCGTAGATATAAGTGAACAAAACGACACTGACCACCGAGGCAAGGACATCCCAGTTAGGAAAGATTAGAGTGAACATGGAGTCCTTGATGCTCCATTGATTTGTATCATCCGGGTTTATCAAGAACAATGAGTATAGAACAAGAGAGGGAATTTGGATCAAACATACCTGTAGTGCATAAGCAGAACCAATCTCCATAGACAAAGCGACATTTCCATGAGTAGCAAACGAAATAGCATTCAAAAATTCAGTAGTGTTTGGGACCAAGGCAAAGATAGTGATACCTAAAAATTTTGGATTGATAGGGAAATCCTTCAACACAGAATCAACACAATCCACTAAAATCTCGGCAATTATAGCATACAACAGAGTAGCCCCCAAGAGCACACAACTGGACTTTGACCTTGACCAATTTGGTGCGTCATGACCGCCTGATTCGACAACTTGTGCCTGTTGAGTTTCAAGAGCTTGATGCACATTCTCCACTGATGGGGTTGGTGGTAGGTTCCTTTGCTTAGAATCAGTTATTGGTGTTTGCCAAATCAATGCAGCATGTGTTCGTAGAGTGAACCATAAACCAATAGTGTAAGCCAAAAATAATAATATGGCACAGACTACTGAAAATGGTTTCAAAACATGCTTGAAAAAGTTGTCAATTTGTAGAGGAGGCTGCAAAAACTCACATGTTTGACAGCTCCCATTTGGAATGGAAAGCGATGACTCCTGATAAGAACAAGGGGTGCATCTGATCTCATACTTTCCATAAATCTGACGGAAAACAGTAGGCACAACCATAACAGTGACTGAGAATAGCAATATTGTACATGAAACACCTGCACTTGCTGGGTTATATCTTTGTGTTTTTCTAATGAAGGCACCGGCACACATTGACAGGCCAGGTAATAATAAAACAGCACCCAAGATGGATCCGATCAAAGAACCCTCAACAAGACTTCCCTTTCCTTGGTTCAAAGCAACACAGTATAGAAATATTTCCACAACAGTTGAGAAAAATGCATTAATAACAGCACCGACACCCATAGAGGACTGTGCAGAGATAGAAGCCACCGCTTGACCAATGAAATAAGCCAATGGAATAATGGAAAATAAACATAGTGCAAAGATCACATTGGAATTAGTCACAATCGATTCCCATTCAATGAACTCCTTGAGAAAGTAGAAGTCCAAGATGGTGAAGATAACAATAAACATAAGATTGATAAAGAAGATGTTTGTACCTTCCACAGTATATTTATAGTAACGGAATCCTGAAGATCTATAGGTACAAACCAAGATATTGGAATCCCTTACT
Source organism: Xingzhongia strasburgensis (assembly GCA_030574715.1). NCBI lineage: Eukaryota > Fungi > Ascomycota > Saccharomycetes > Phaffomycetales > Wickerhamomycetaceae > Xingzhongia > Xingzhongia strasburgensis. The sequence continues at coordinate 32,298 of JAJMFO010000068.1, forward strand.
CTTTCAGAAGAACTAATCAATGAATCAAATTTGTAAAATATGGCCAAAGGATGACGTCTCAAGTGATTTGTTAAGGTAGTGATCACTTTTGCCATTGGGATTGTGAACACTAATAACCAACATAATAACCAAATCAAAATAAACACTGGGACCAGAATCAAATAGAAATATAAGTAGAACAGAACTCTACCAAGACTCCAATCTCCTCTTCCGAAAAATCTCATCTTCCTATCCTGTTGATCCTCGTCCTCTTGTTCCACCGAAGCATTTCTGTCTCTTGATTGTGAGGGAGCCAACCTTGAACTCGTTGCTGGAGACAAAATGGCATTTGATTCTGATCTTTCAGCTTGAGGCCGTAATAACTCGGATGTAGTTGCAGCGTGGTTCAAATGATGATTATGATGATGGGATGGGCTGAAAAATAGTTTATTCTGTTCTTCATCTCTCCATCTTTCATATTCACGGATCGTTGAACCTTCGTTAATATCTTCTGTAAGGTAGTTTTCATCCTTTTGCAAATAAACCACTTTCCCAAAGGGCCATAAAAGGTACATTCCCAAGTTGTAAAAGACTTTGGCGTAATTGACAGACCCAAAGACCAATAGGAAAGCAGCACCGAGTATACATAGTATGCATAAAAGAATGCCAAAAGTCAAAAACCAGATAAAATTAGTCAAATGAACTTCCCAAGTGATTTGTTTAGTGACCAGCCCTGTTTCATGGATATCTTTATCGGCTTCTCTATCAACAGATCTGACTTTTTTGTATAAAGCTGGTTTCCAGATTCTGATACCAAAAGGGTGTGTGGTATTGATTGCATCCTGACGGTTTCTCAAAGTGAATGATTCATGGGAGGATATCGAGTCCATGTCGCCATTGTCCTCTTCCTCTTCGACGTCACCGACCTCCTCATCTTGGTTGCCATCTTCCGGGTCTCTTTTATTGCCGAGATCATTAGCAGTTTCATTATCATAACCATCTGTTTCCTGTCCAGACTGGTATCCAAGTTGTTTGCTCTGTTCAGAATATTGTAAAGGCGTTGAGACTCGAGGTTTTGCAAGGACCTGTGACTGGGAGAGAGTTTGCTGAGGAAGTTGTAAAGGCTGTCCAGGTGATTGTGGATGATGCAATGAGTGTTGGGAGCTTTCCAATGAATGCTGTGGTTGGGTATCATCCCCAACAGTTGGATGATGCTTATGAGCCATGTCGGACTCTGTCTGCTCAAGTTTCTTCAAAGTAGCGTCGGCATTGATAAGATCCGTTAATGCTTCGTGAGTAAGAAATTGGATCTGCTCTTTGGTTTGAGGATTAGAATATGCTTCCTTCAAGTTCTTTGTAGATTTCTTGTAGCGATACCTGAGTGCATCGTTATATCCCTCCAGATACTCTCTTTCCATGTCACGTTCGATTTCGTCCAGGTCATCATCCACGGAGTAGACGTATTTGCTTGTGCTATAGGATGGGTTCTTCTGTAGCAATGGCTTCTTTTTTTTCAGCTTGCCGGTATGCTTAAGAGTATTGTTCACAGACGAATTGTTCGACTGGACATCTGCACCTGAGGCATTGGCATTTGTAGTAGTGCTGCTATTCAGATTGATTGTAGAGTTTGCATTAGGCGGGAGCAAGGGCATCGATTGTTTAGGCAGCAGATTGAACTGGTTTTTGTGCGGGTTGATGACTGGTGAGCCATGCTTAGACGAGCTGGCACTGCCCTTCTTGCCCGACATTGACAGTTCTAGGATTTCGAATCAAAATAAAGTTGCACTACTGGGATAGTTGAGAATGCTGTACACTGGCACATGAATTCCCCTTTAGATAATTTCAAAAATTAACCATGTAAACACAGCAGGTCTGATTAGCGTTAAAGGTGTGGCCCCTATCGCGTATTGGAAGCGCCAGATGACTAAGCGCATAAGTGCTTCTTGTCACGTGCTTTGATCTAAAAATACTCGTTTTTTTTTTTTGTTTCACACGTCATCCGTACACCACACCGCTAATCCAGGCGACGAGTGTG
>JAJMFO010000068.1:34331-47350 GCA_030574715.1 Xingzhongia strasburgensis
TTTTTTTTGCCTTGCAGGGCTTACACGAGAATTTTCGTTGTATGAGAAGCAAGCTGAATTTCAAAGTTAAACTCAGGAAACCAGACATCTTTGCAATCGAACAGAGGCAACAACACCACCAATACAGCCAAACCAGAGTCCTAGAATTTCATCCGTTCGCTCACACTAAGGATATTTAAGCTTTACAGGTACACTGGGCTAACTAAACTCATCATACGTTGCCAATACAACTACTATTTATACCTGCATCCTCCGGTCCTTTTCTCAAAGATCAAAGCACTTGGAAACAACCACATTTGCAAAATCAACAAAGGCTTAAACACACAAATATCATAGACACAGCAGTCACGCACAGAGACATACACTCACACATCCTATGCGTTTCAACCTACTGTGTCTGCTCCCGCTAATAGCGTTTGTCTACGCCACAACAACATATACAAGTATGTATTTCTCCCACCCTGATTCCTTGTTTTGATGATGTGTGATAATGATCCGAAGGCTTATTGCGCGCCCTTAGCGTGTCATGGGCCTTGATATAAGACTTCAAATCATCAACAACCGCATCTGGCTCTCATCGAACATCTACTAACGACTTTTCGTCTAGCTGTCCAAACAACTACCAATGTTAATGGTGTCACGGTCACTTTAACAAATACCATCACTAGTGGTACTGGAACCACAACCACCAACACCGCTACAACCGCTACGACCGATACTACTGACACTACTGACACCACCGACACTGATGCTACCGATACTACTGCTACTACTGACACCGATACCACCGCTACTACAGGTACCACTACTGGAACTACTACAGGGACCACTACGGGGACCACTACCGGTACCACTAAAGCAACTACAGCTACTACAACTGGAACCGGAACCACTGCTACTACCGCTACCACTGATGACGATGATGCTGAAGATGTCACCACTGATACTGGGACCACCAACACTGGTACTTCTTCCAGAACTACTACTGCTCTATCTGTCAACAGTGACACCACCTCCGTTAACCCAACTTATACATATTCTGATTCCACAACTACATATGTGACTTCTTCTGCATGGACATCTATTTGGGTTACCGTCACTTACTCCAATGGTGGTGTTGCTACCGTGGAGACCACTTATTCCCAGAAGTTTACTAGTTTCTACAGTACTACTGAAACTCCATCAAGTGGTTCTATTGGTTTGGGAACTATTAGTGGTACTGTTGGTGTTGTTAAATCAAATGATTACGTTACTGTTTCTAATGCCGGTGTCAAAGGTACTGTGGGGTCAGGGTTGATGTTTGTTGCCGCTTTGTTGGTGTTATAAGTTGACTGTTTGTCTTTATCCCTGATTTTGTTGAACAACAACAAACAAATTGTTAATCAGTTCTAGGCTTATTATAATAAAGACAATTTTCATACTAGTTTTCTTTTGTTGGTCAATGTTGTTTTTTTTTTATCTTACTCTATAGCTCATCACGTCTAAAATTTTAGTTTCGTGATTGTATATTATTTTGAAGGTGTTTTCACTTCAAGTCCTGTTGATAAGGCGTTGGAAAAAACTACAAATTTATATTAAAATCAAATTACGACTTCTGTAAAAAGAAATTGTCTCAAGAATATACTAAAACATTCGTTACAACTGAGTGATCATATATTAACTTGTAATCTAGATCATCATTAAAGGCTTCTTACTTTCACCACCCTCGTGAGCATGAAATTCAACCAGCTCAGCCTCTGGTAAGGTCAAAACTTTCTTAAAAGTGTCACCGAGATCAAACAAGTTCTTTCTTTCACAAGATTTGGTCCATAAAGCAACTCTGTATGCGAATTTTCTGTTGTTGAAGACAATACCGTTGACCTCTCCTTCATCATCTTGAATGGTTTCCCCAATCAGAGCCAGACAGCCTCTTAGCCAAATGTCATTGATATCTGTGCGTGCTCTTTCTTTGAATTGATAACTAAATTTACCACCTTTGGCGTTGGCTTCATCTTCCCATTCAGGTTTGATTCCTTCTCTAAACAAATGGTAATCACCTTTCAATGGTAATTCAGATGGTTGTGGAATGGAATTGTAAATGCCCCAGAACTCTTCCACTGTGGAGAATGTGATGACTGGTTTCAACAAGTCTGCCCAAGTTTCAGACTTGTCAGAAGGTGGTTTGGTGTACCATAGAGTCCAGCTAGAGTTCAATGGATGTTTTGCCTCAAACTCCTTGTCGGTCAAAACTGTAGTGGCTCCCGCTTCTGTAGTCTTTTCTTCCAGGGACAAATCCTTAGTGGCTTCATTCAATTCTGTAGTCATTGTGTGTGTGATAATTGGGCTTTGTATAAATATTAATGAGTGCTCTACTCCTGAGGTGTTAACAATGCTCTGGTTCTTTAAGCTCGCAATTATTGGAAAATTTTTCCACAAAGAACCGACCAACATACAAAAGGATATGGTGTTGGGGTGTGAAAGTTGAAGTTTCATGATACGGTAGAAACAGCATCTCCGCGAACCTGATCTATAAACTAGATTCCAAATGTATGAAGTCAACTTCAGCGGTAAACAAATATAAAGTTATAGATATTTGATTTGGTCGTTTCGTTGTGTATTCAATCCTCGAGTTCAACCGCTTAAGGATGTCCTACGGCGACAAGTACGGCAACTCGGACCAATCCAGCTCCTCCTACGGGTCGAGGCCATCCAACACACTGGCGAGACTGGCGTTCAACATCTATGGGACCTCAGGTTCGTCTGGGTCGGTGTCTCCAAGAGCACAATACAGCCCATCGAGACACTCACCACCGCATCATTCATTGCCTCCGGTAATGGAGGGCCCATCTAGTGAGAGTGCTCAGCTGAAGTACAAGAGTGGGTTCGAGCTAACCAGCTTTTGCAAATTGAACAATGAGCAGGATGGTGTGGTGATAGCTGGAAAGAACTCGCTTCAAATCCTTAAAATTGGCTCTAAGATCACCTCAAGTCAGGATTTGTTATCTACAAACTACTACATGAAGAACAAGAAACTCATTGGTTCAATTCTTGATGTGAAAGCCGGCTACCAAAATTTCAATAAAATGATTGCAACTTCAACTACGACGGGCAGTATTTTCATCTTCAACAACTCAGCCAAAAATAATAAACTAGTGTTCAAATTTAGTGACCACACAAGAGCTGTCAACTCAATTTCTTTTTCTCAATTAGATGCTCACTCTTTGTTATCGGGGTCTCAAGACGGTGCCATGAAGCTCTGGGATTTGAGGTCAAGTGCAGGGAAACCAGTGATTACAATGCACGGGAATTCAGATGCTATACGGTCTCTACAATTCTCACCATTTCATAACAAAAAGTTTGCTGCAATCTTCGACTCTGGGGTAATACAAAAGTGGGATTTGAGAGTGCCCACGCAGTTTGAGAAAAGGTTAAATGCTCATACTGGTCCTGGGCTTTGCATCGACTGGCATCCTGAGCTCGATTACATTGTCAGTGGTGGTAGAGATAAACAAATTCAGGTATGGAATATGAACTCAGAATCTAGATTACCGGAGCATGTCATTTATTCTGCTTACCCTGTTAGTAAGGTTTGCTTTAGACCTACCAATATTACCAATATCAAGGATGCAGAAGTCGCCACAAGTTTCCTGAATAATGACTTGAATATTCAAGTGTACTCATTGAAAAGAAAAAATGTTCCTGTATATACAATTGGAAACCATTCTGCCCAGATAACAGGGTTGAATTTCAAAGATGAGAGATACCTTTTATCTTGCTCCAGAGACAAATTTTTTATAAGAGAGGACCTGTATTCCCATCCATTTACAATTGACAACCTTCCATTAGCATCCACATCTTGGGCACCAAACAACGACTTGGTTTTCATCAATCAATCGAAAAAGGCCATAGATTCTAGTGATAATTTATCAGGAACACAGACACCTTTTGAAAGCTCCGGTCAATCAGTGATCCAATCAGGAGCCTTTTCATCAACATCTCCAAATTCTCCAAGTACAATGGGTGGCGTTGGAATGACCCCTGCTCAATCTTTTGCCTCGACTCTTTATAGCGAGCAGTCCCCAAGACCAGGGATTTCAAGAGCTAGCACAGGGAATTTTAGGCCATCGTTAGTTAGAAATCACTCTCACGGTTCCAATCATCATAATAATCATATTCCACTAATGAACCCTTACGTCATTCCTGTCACTTTACCAATAATGAAGTCTGAGGAGCTTTTGAAGTATTTAACTAATAATTACATATTTGATAAAGTGGAGCATGATGGAGACTTGATGGAGATCTGTGAGTTGAATGCAAAAGTGGCCACGGATGTTGGAAACCATAGAGATGCGCAAACCTGGAACGTGATCAAAGAAAGTTTGGTCTGGGAACTTCAGCTGCAAGATGAGCTCAAATATTTGACTGATTATGGCAACGATAATAAAGAGAATGATAAAGACAATAATAACATGAATAAAGAAAAATCTTCAACGGCTCCTGATGCTGACTCGGATAGTATCAGATCTGACAATGATAGATACCACTATTCTACTTCAAACTCTACAAACTATGGCAAATCACCTGCTTCCCTATCAGATTTATCTGAATTCAACTCTGTTAATTCCAAAGATCCATTATCACAGGGATCTTCCTTCAACAAGAAGGATTTGAAAATCTCTCAGCTTCGAAACTCATTTAGTGCTGGTATCGATGAATCTGAGGAAGATTTAGCTTCTCAGAAATCACCAAATATCATCAAATGGGTTGATTCTAATGCCAAATTGAACGATATTGGATCGGATACACTAGAATTGAATAATAACGGCAAAAGGATGATAACCTCTGATTCTGCAAATGATACTATCAAATCCAACAAGGAAGGGGATGAAGATGATAATGACGGAAGTGTGAACCTTACAGACACTGATAGTGTCCTGAAAGATAATGATAGTGATGTTGCTGTTGAATTCATTGATGGTGCCAAGCCGATTAATCTTCCACCGAAAAGACTACCGAGAAGCTCATTACTAGAGGCTATATTACCTATGGAGTCATCTCCGGGTGGGAAGTCAGCATCACCAACATATTCAGTGGCATCATCTGTTTCTGGTATTTCAGTCCGTCCTTATACGCAATCACTAGCTCCCTTATTACAAAAACAAAAGCTCAATAAACAGGTTAGTCAAATGTCCGAATTGACCAAGCAGTTGACAAATCAAAAAATTGACGAAGAGACTGATCAAAAATTCAAAGACTTTTTACCCCCATTTGCGCCAAGGACCATGATAAAGAAAGCTATTGAGTTTAGTGCCAATCAGGGGGATTTGATCATGAGTTGTACCTTATTATTGTTATTCAATGATAAATATAGTATCTATAAGGATGTGATGATGAAATCGTTTATTCATCAATATATCGAGTTTTTACAAAAACTGAAGTTATGGACTGTTGTTACCAAAATCATTGGAATTTCTCCATATGAAGAATTCAAAAATTTATCAACTAATTCCACTACAGTTAGAAGATTTTGTGGGAAATGTGGTGTATTGGTTGTAAATGAACAAACTAAGGAAAAGTTCCTAAAAGATCCCAACATCCAATTTGGCTCCTGGTATTGTGAAAACTGTGGAGATAATGTTGTTTGTATTTATTGTAATGAACCAGTCAAAGGCTTGAATGTCTTCAGGCTGAAATGTGGACATAATGGACATTTTGGATGTTTGAAAACTTGGACCATTGATGAAGGTATGGATTGCTGTCCAGCAGGTTGTTGAAATAGTTTAAACTTAATGAATACTATGATGATTATGATAATTATTTTTCCATTGGATCGATGGATGATGTGAAATCATGAATGATATTCCAATAATCTGGAGCCAATACTGTATCGTTATGATGAGACCCTTCAAAAATGATTCGCTTCTTTTTCGTGCTCTTACTTAAATCATAAAGCCTTCTCATGTGGTCTGGAGGTACAATCTCATCAAGTTCCGCACAGAGGAATAGAACGGGGACATTCTGATCAATTTTGGTGATATCCTGTTCGGAGTTCCACACTTGATGACATAGAAAAGTGAAGTTTTTCAAAAAGGGGAAGATATGAGGAACGCATTTTCTTATACTGAGAAATGTGTTCTCGAGGACAATTCCCCTGACATTGATGTAGTTGGAACTAGCAATGTAAATGGAGACAGCACCACCAAGGGATCTTCCGTACAGGATGATTGAAGAATGGGATAATTGCTTGTGTTCATTAACATATTTCATCACTGTATTTGCATCAATCTTGAGACCCTTTTCATTGGAGACACCAGTAGATTGGCCATACCCTCTATAAGAATATATCAACACATTGTACCCGAAAGTCTTGTAAAATATCTCCACTATTGGGAGGGAATGGCCAATGTTCCCAGCGTTTGGGCATAGGATCATGACTGTCTTATTCTTATAAGTTGGAGAACTGGCATCCTGAAGGAGCAAAAAAGAGTGGAGCTTGACCTTGTCTGGTGTCTCAAGGTATACGTCTTCGTATTCCATGTCGTACATATCTGGTGTGTCTGTTTTATCACGGCCATTGTTCATTGCGGAGGGGTATATGAGTTTGAGCTGGAACTTCCATAGCAAAAAACATGAGACGGTGGCCACGGAGGCAGCAGTTGTGAGCAACATCTTGAGCCACTGGAACATGGTACGGTACTTTCCCTGTGTGTGTTGTTGTGCTGTTTTGGTAAGGAAATGGTGGAGCTGAATTGTATGATTTGATTTTGTATTCGGTGTCTGGATGTGTGGGCTACAGATACGGATACAGTATGATTATGATGATGCTGATGTTAATGACTGTACCGCTCTAAGACTGATGTCGCTGTTGTCCTATATAAGCACCACTTGTCCTGAGTGGATGTATCGCTGTACTGCCGAGTAACGGATCAGGTAGATGCTGTTGCCCACCAGATCGATTTCTTCCTCGCCAATGATCACACTCTGTGGGATGTCCTCTAGCACTTTGACAAAGACGGGTCTGTTGATGTCAGGCTCCTCGACCATCGAAATTCCACCGCCCGTGTCATCGAGTGCTTGTAACTGTTCTGGAAGCTGTGATAAGAATAATGAATTGTAAAGCTCAACAAGGGTCCCGAAATGATTCTCCATGTACTGTGTCTCCTGAGGCGAAAGTCTTTTAAGCTCTTCGTCGCTGGACCGTATGTACACGGTGTATCTGTCAATCTTGGAGAGCCGTGTCCTTAGGTACGCGCGTACAAGGAACCCCACACGGTCTAGTTCGCTCTCCACCACCATCAGCTGAAGCTTGATGTCTTTCTCGGCAGCTTGAAGCTCAATTGAGTTCATCTCCACAAACTCTATTTGGGCCCGTATTCTATTCAGTACTCGCTCAATCAGCAGGTCCTCGTAGTCCAGAAGTTCAGGACACATCCGCTCAGATACCCACGCCTGAGTTAGCATCTCGAGATCGCGTTGCTTGTACTCCGTCAGATTCACCTTATTCGGACGCACATCGCGCTCAAACTCTTGTAAAATATCATCAAAGTCTTCCATGTTTGACGAGAGCAGCGATCTGGATCAGTCCTGCTTTTTTACTGTCTTCAAGCAGTTTCTGGATCTCTTTAATTCCCCGTTGTTGGTGAAGTACGCCAAATTTTTTTGAATATGCAATTTTCGCGTTTCAACTCCATCAACATCAACAACTACATAGAAGATCCTAGCATTTCAATTCGTGATGTCCAGAAGGTCCGAAATCGAGGCAAAGCGAGCCCGCTTGGCCGAACTGAGAAAGCAGAGGGAGGAAAAAGAGAGGCATTTCAGACAAGAGGAGGTCCCCACCAGTGCTAACAACATCGGCACCAACAACACAAGCAGGGAGAACATTGACAAGTTGGTGAACGAGCTTGTTCAAAACGGAAAGGAATCACAATCAATTGCGGTACAGACAGAAATTGAACTCGTGAGGGAGGTGAAGATCCAGTATAATAAAAGTACACAAACTGATAATCTAGAAGATGATGATGATGACGACGATGGCTTCAAACCCACAGCTAATGATGAGACCGATAATAGTAACAAAGATGGAAGTGGTGATGATAACGGTAATGAAGACACTGCAGAAATAGAACCCAATAATGATAACGAGAGTGCAGCACTACCTAAAATCACGGCTATAGACGAAGAAGTCCTAATACGGGTCTTCTCAAACACTTTCAAGATCATCAACAGAACAATTGAAGAAGATTCACACCAGGACATCCTTACAAACTATTCCCAGTTACATCATGAACCTCCGGAAGACCCTCAACCTTTCGGACTTATTGACAAGATCAATCTGGACTCGGAACATCCAATCCATTCCTTTGATATATCCCCCTTCTTTCCTGAACTTATTGTCATTTCCAATGGCTCGTCTATTTTCATCTACAATGCAAACTTCCATAAACTAGAGTCTCAATTTAATACAACTACAAGGATTTTGAATGTTCAGTTTTCTAAATTTGACTCTAATATGATTTTTTGCACATGTTATAATGGGAAAATCCAAATATATCAAATTGAGCCCACTACCAATAATCCAAATTTACCATATTCTTCTTCCCCGATCAATTCCACCACCCATTCATACCCTGTATTCACTCTTGATCAAATTAATGAGAACAGTGGAACTTTGATCACTGCATCTACAGATGGGAAAGTCATTCATTGGAATCCACAAATATTATCCAAGCCAATGACCCCCCCTTTGAAACTATCGTCTCCTAAATCTCAAGCATTGAAATATGACGAGTTGACACCTTTATGCTTGACACACCTGAAGGATGATCATGCTTTCATGATACTTGGCGCCGAAGATGGTTTCATATATAAAGTGAAAAGATTTGATCATAAGTTGAACTCATCAGATTCTTCCATTGTCAAAATTTTCACTAAACATACAGGTCCAGTAACTTCTATTTCTGCATCTGAAGAGTTCCCAAGTTTATTTCTATCAAGTTCCATGGATTGGAATATCTGTTTGTGGGATGTCAATAGGGATGATCCTCTATGCAAAATCTATAAATCTAGTTCTATATTACAAGTGGCATGGAGAAATAAGTTCCCTACACAGCTGGCATTCATCTATGAAGACACTTTGGAGTTGTTGGATCTCAGTATCGATAATGTGACTCCAATCATGAAGTTAACTCTCCAAGACAAGATTATCTCATATTTTAAATTCAGTAAAGATGGTATGCAACTAATTATTGGTACTATGAATGGTGAAGTATTGATCTATGGCCTCTTTTTGGACGACATCAAATCGGAAATAGGCAGATTCAAACGATTGTACCACCCTTCGGACAACCTCGACATAGCTATCCAATAATCTAATTAAAAAAACGACTAACGAATACCAGGTCTCGTAGTGTACCAATCGGTGGTTTTCAAAAATTCAGGGATTTTAACACCGCTACATCAATACTCCGAGAAAACGACAGAAGCCCCGCCAAGTGCTCCACCATGGGATCAATGTGCATAAACGTCTGTTCACCGTGTGCTTAACTCCATTTGACATGCTCAACGGTATCGTTACAAAGATTTGGAGGTTTTCTTTGCATACATGTTCATAACTAATAAACTCAACTCAACCAAAGTGATGAAATCGAGGTTTTTGGCGTATGGGAAACGTCGGAGTTTTTTCCGGTTTGAGATCCAAATTAGCGCCAGACACTCGAGGCCAAAGTGCAAGTGTCAAGTCTCTAATCTTCTGCTAAACAGTGAGCTAAGTCTTTCCATTGGTTTTTTGCCGAAGAGTATGCCTCGCTGTCAATCCATGATTCCAACTGCTCGGCTTTCAAGCAAAATCCCTGCGTGATCACAAATCTCTGCGCTTTTTCTTTCCCAATGCACAACGTATATTTGTATGTTATCTGTAGTCAGCCGCATAATCTTGGAAAATTTTTGATGCCCTAACGTCATATTCGATCATATAAAAGGTCTTAAATTGACCACCTGTCTTGAAATTCACCCATCGTTGTTGCCACCCATCACTTAAAACCCATCAAATCATTCAAAATCACAATGTCCTACCCAGAAGAATTTCAAGGTTTCGCAATCACCTCTCCAGAAGAATGGTCAAACCCTAAATTGACTTCTTACAAACCAAAACATTTTGGTCCTACTGATGTCGATGTCGAGATTGAGTGTTGTGGTGTTTGTGCCTCAGAACTGTTCACATTGAAGAACGAATGGAGTCATAACGAACTTTTGTGTAAGTCTTCCACTTATGGCCCAAAGACCCAATGTGTTGGTCATGAAATCGTGGGTAAAGTTGTCAAAGTTGGTGAAAACTGTACTACTGGTATCAAGATTGGCGACAGAGTCGGTGTTGGTGCTCAATCTTCTTGTTGTACCGAATGTTCAAGATGTAAATCTGACAACGAACAATATTGTCCTCATACCGTTGGTACCTACGCCTCCAAGTACCCAGATGGCTACGTTTCCCAAGGTGGTTATGCCAACTACTGGAGAGGTCATGAAAGACTATGTTTCCCAATTCCTGATGAAATTGAATCTCATTTGGTTGCCCCATTACAGTGTGGTGGTTTGACTGTCTACTCTCCAATCAAAAGAGGTATCCAAGATATCTTGGACAAAGGTGAAGAAACTCCAAAAGTTGGTATCATTGGTATTGGTGGTTTAGGTCACATGGCCATCATGATATCCAAGGCCTTAGGCGCTGAAGTTACAGCCATCTCTAGATCCAATGCTAAGAAGGAAGATGCTATGAAGATGGGCGCTGATAATTTCATCGCCACAGCTGAGGATAAGGCATGGACTAAAGAATACTTTGATCATTTCCATTTCATCTTGAACTGTGCAAGCTCTACCAAATCTTTAGATTTGAACAACTTGTTGAAGACTTTGAAAGTCAACAGATCCATGATCTCTGCAGGTTTACCACATGTTGATGAAAAATTTGACGTTCAGCCATTTACTTTCTTCTCTAATGGTTCTACTATTGGTTCATCTTGTCTTGGATCAAGAAAAGAAGCTATTGAATTGATGGAATTAGCTGTCAAACATAACTTCAGACCTTGGGTTGAACCAATCAAGGTCAGTGAAGCTGGTGTCTCTGAAGCTTTGACAAGATTAGATGCCGGTGATGTAAGATATAGATTCACTTTGACTGGTTTCAATGAATTTTTCAACACTGGTAAATAATTTGCCAATGATATAGATATTCGAAGAAGTCTCAAAGAAAACGTTACATAGATTATAGACGATAAGTGGGCCTCCTTTAAGTATTCGTATATTTTAGTTGTAGTCCATTCTAGTTGACATAGTTTCTGAGAAGTGACAGATCCAGCACTTATCGGTGGCTATTTCTTAGAATTATAACATGCTCAAACATGCTCGAAGCTTCCAATGAAAACTCTTTGAAGGGACAAATTCAATATTTTTATAACCTTATAATAATATTGTTTATTTGGGTAGATTTGTTCACAAGCTATATTCGTCACTTAGTTAGTTTATGTTTTATTTCAAAAATATTAGAAAAAAATATCAAAATTTCAGGGGTTTCAAAATTCTAAATCACAATTTCGGCCATAAATCATTGGTTTGTTGCCTTTTCTCACATGAACAAAGCTCTCAATACCTCTTTATCGATGAATGCGCACGTAATATAGCGCTAAGGCCCAAATCCGCGCAATGAAATTGTGGGTTATGGCATTTCTAGCTCCATGAGGTGTATCAAACAGCAAAATTTCACGAACAGGAACTCGTCCTTGTTAGCTCAGTTGGTAGAGCGTTCGGCTTTTACAGTCAAACTAGGGAAAACCATTTCTTAGCGGAAGTTAACCGAAATGTCGGGGGTTCGAGCCCCCCATGAGGAGTTCCTTTCTTTTTTGAAATTTTTGTGCCGAAGAATGCTTTAGAGCTAAGTGATCTACAATTCACAACCTTCCATTGGGCCAACCTTTTTGACGGATCCTTCGAAAGATTTTTCAATGACAAGATAATAGAAAGTCAACCCTTCAGAAGTCTACTCAAAAGACCAGAGGAGGTCAGCCGGATAGACTTCAGCAACAAATACTTCACTATAGAACAAATTCTGTTCATATTTCTCCCCAACATCAAGATCCCCCTGAAATTCAGACAACAAGGAATTTTCAATATCACCTTGGACATCAGAGACTTGATGAACAAAAACGATATTGAAGCAATGAAGTCATGGAACATGCTGATATTCAAACAATTCCCGAAGAATTTCAACAAAAGACAGATAACAATGATGAGAACGAGCAAATACTCAATAATAAAGAAATGTATTGGAAGAAATGATCAGACGCCCAGAATCTCTCACCTGAAAGATATAGAAGGAAAAGAGATCACACCAGAGTCCTTCAAGAGTATAAACAAGAAGATGCAAATTAAGAAAGATGAGCCCTATATAAGAAATCCAAGCTACAAAACGGATTATGAAGAAATTGGGGAAGATAGGAAAACAAAAGAAGAAAGATACCGGAAATTCTGGTTGAAAGTCAAGCAAATCAATAAAGAAAAACCTGGTTACATTGAGACTCTCCATAGATTCAACCTGGGACAGATAGAACACCGTCAATTCGACCGAAAAGAGAGAGTTAAATGCTATTTCTGTGAAGTGAAAGATGACACCCTGCTACATGTGTTCAATAAATGTCGCTACGCGGGCTACCTCTGGATTGCTTTGGAATTCGAGAGATTCAAAGACAAACCATACACGCTTACTGAACTGACAACCCCCACTGAGTTGAAACTCCCCGATAAAGTCTTGAGACATATGTCAATCTGGATTGATACACTTCTACATGCAAGAAGCTTAAGAAGAAACAAATTGGATTGGCAAAGCACGTTACATGGAGTTAAATACAAGATTAGAGAATACTATAACAGATATGGTTTTTCAGAAAACTGTTGACTTTGAAGAATTGAAGAATGAAGTGGGACTAAGATAAGATTTGATTGAGATATAACCAATATCCCTACGATATTACAAAGAAAGTTAAAACCCC
>JAJMFO010000069.1:0-43682 GCA_030574715.1 Xingzhongia strasburgensis
ACAGCTGCTTTGGGGACCAAAATCTTCTTCATATGGGGAGGTTTTAACTTTATTGGTGTTGGATTTGTCTACTTTATGACTTATGAGACCAAAGGGCTGAGTTTGGAAGAGATCGATGAGCTTTATAGGTCTTGTCCAAGTGCCATAGCTTCTTCAGACTTCAAAGTTGAGCCGACTTTCAATAATGAGGAGCGAAACACCACTGCTAACAGTGTGAGTGATATACACGATGATAACCAGGACTCCAGCGAGAAAAAGGAGGATAGTTCCAATGGCTGGAGCCTTCCTGATAGTCAGACGAGCAACGCCAGTCCACAGGCGGTATTGGACTCTCCGTATGAGTTTGGAAGCGTCGGTGTTGGATCCTCATATCATCAAGCGGGTGAAGAAGGTCAAGATGACCAACGTATTGAAGGCTCGACATATGGATATACTCGCTACGAGGGGTACGATGTTGATCTAGGTTACGGGTTAGGTCTCACGCAGCAGAGTCGAGGACCACCTTCTTTGATGACTGTGACGACCGATGAGGAAGGTTCGCAGTATGATGGCGAAACACAGAGTGCTGGCTCGCCCAACTGTACAAGCCTTTCTGAGTATGTGACACGACTTAGCACTATGAGCGACAGACGATCATTCAGGGGAGCCCTGAATACAGAGGAAGATGACAACAGTAGTGATCCTACAGATAGTGCCACTGAGGAGAACACTGATAACGATGAGAATAATAATAATAATAATAATAATAATGATGATGATGACAATAATGAGAACTATAATAATGACAATATTAATGAAAACTGATGCTCCAGTCTCAATCAATAAGAGCATGACTACTGAAACGCAGCATACTATTTCAATCTTTTGTGATGAATTTAAGGCTGGTACCCCAAGGTAGAAGGATGAAGGAGAACTGCTAAAAGCTCTTGCCAGCTTTGACTTCATGAGATGAGAAATTGTGAAAAGGCTTAATTGAGTACCACTGAAATTTGCTTTTGGGAGGGTGATCAATATCACTGGACGTTGCTTTGTATTTGATGTTCAGCCGATTGATGATGACTGATATATATATAATACTACGGGATCTGTTGTTGATCGAGTCTCACAACATCGTAGAGCATCGCGTTTATCACAATATCAGCTCAGCACCGACTGACGGAAGTTGACCATTCAAGGTGATATTGTCAGTGAAAAAACAATGCTACTACAGCGCAAGAATGGAAGAAGAGACAGAACAATCACATAAACTAGTTAGTTAACACAGAATTGTGTTAGTTGTAGTATTGTATCCAACCATGGTGTTTTATAAAATGGTTGGGCGGCGATGGTGAGTTTCCCAAAATTTATATATATATTTTTGCCTGTGTGGGATCCCTACAAATTACGATACGTAGCGTCGCAGAAGACAATCAGAGGATACCAAACGATTCGCTGTTGTGTAGTTATTTTCAGGCATTCTAGACACAGTTTGGCAATCCCATCGGAAAGTCTGACAGGCAAACTAATAAAGATGGGAGAAACCACCAGTGCTGCAAAGAAGCACGACGAGATGATGGAGAAGAAGCGTGCGGAGGTGATTGCTGCTGCCGCTGAAAGAGCCGCTGCCAGCGATAGGGAGCACAAAGCGCAGCAGAAGCGTACACTTGTGGAACAGGCACAGTTTGGCATCCACCACCTCGTGCTTCTTGTGATCTATGCGGTGTTCTCGCTGTTCCGCCTTGTGCAATATGCTCAGAACAAGATCAGAATCAGGTTTCTAAACGTTGCGTACAGTCCTTCAAAGACACCCCAGCTCATCAGAGAGGATGTTGTCAAATTGGAAAAGTTACCCAAGAGACTCAGTGCAATCTTGACGTTGAAGAGTGAAGAGGAAGAAGGCGGAGGTTACTATGGGCTGCTTAACGATAGTGCAGAACTCAGCACTTGGACAATTTCTGCTGGAATCCCATACCTCACCATCTATGAATATGAGGGCATCCTAAAGTCTGGAGTTCCAGATCTCAGAAAATCCGTCAACAAGAAGTTTATTGATTACTTTGGGCCTCAAAACGTACCAACATTTACAATCAAGGTCCCACAGTACAACGCCACATACTACGGTCTTGACAACGACAGTGATGAAGAGTACAAGGCTAGGGATGTCGGGATCGAAATCCGCCTTTTGTCTCAATATGATGGGAAACCAACAATGGTGGAATTGGCAAAGACAATGTCTGATCTTGCCTCCAAAAAGGAATTCTCACCTAAGGAGGTGACCATCAGTTTGATTGATGATCAAATCACAGAATTGATTGGCAAGGAGCCAGATTTGATTGTTCTTTTCACCCCAACATTGGATTTACAGAGCTATCCACCTTGGCATATAAGATTGAGTGAATTGTATTGGGAACCAGATAATGAAGATGTCACATATGCCATATTCCTCCGTGCATTACAAAAATACTCCACTTGCAAGATCAACGTCGGTAAGTGAGAAAACCAACTATCAAGATCTGTCAGTTTGTGATCCGTTTTGGCTACTATATTTCATTCATTGCATCTCAACTAAGCAAAAACATAAAAAAAAAAAACAAAAGGGAATCAAAAAAAGGGCGTTTATACACATTGGTGACTACTTGCTTGCATTAATGGCTAATGTTATTCATATCTATAGTTCAACTTGCATTATTTATACTATTATGTCGTAGTAAAACAAACGTTAGGTTAAAAAATTGGTGTTCTTGTGATAAGTCACATGATCGACGGCTGATATATCAGGGTTACCCTCCCTAAAAGAAATTTAACACGTCCACCCCTTCAACTTGCGAAAACCCAAAATTCCACTGAAGAAATCAAAACTTGCAATCTCATATTAATCCATCCAATCTGTACAAAAACAACATAAAAAAACGTAAGTAATCAAGTTCTCAACGGAATCAAGGTCCAATCATTGTCAATCTCTCGGATCATAGCTTTCCCACGGTCCAATTTCCATTTTTAGAGCTTTTATCAACACGTTATCTCTGTTTGGAATCGCCCCTTTACCAAAACAAACATGAGAAAAGAGGAGGGGAAAACTTGACAGCGCCTGAAGAGCTGAAAACATTTAATCAGATCAAGTGACGCGTTATCTTGGAGTTGTTGTCCCCTTTAGAGATGATCACATCATGCTATTACCTGTTGGTCTTTATTAATTGGATCTTTCCTCGTTATCAATCGAATGGATCTCGTGTTTTGGTTTGAGATCTTTGAAAGATTAGTCAAGTATGTACTGTCACAACAGACACATATTCTCGAAAGGTCAAAGACACATTCCTGAGGAGTATTTAATCTGTTTGGTCTTGTTTTTCAGCCATATCAAGATGTTGTTTGGTTGGCGTGTTTTTATCGGGAATAAAAGGGAAATGATCCGACGTGATTACGTTGAGTTTCATTTGATGGAATGCAATCAAAAGAGGGTTTCGGAAATACTAACTAAGTTTCCTTATAGATGGGTTTGTCCATTTCCAAATTGTTGCAGGGCCTTTTTGGTCGTAAAGAAATGCGTATCTTGATGGTTGGTTTAGATGCTGCTGGTAAAACCACCATCTTGTATAAATTAAAATTAGGTGAAATCGTCACCACCATTCCAACCATTGGTTTCAACGTTGAAACCGTGGAATACAAGAACATTTCCTTCACTGTTTGGGATGTCGGTGGACAAGATAAGATTCGTCCATTATGGAGACATTATTTCCAAAACACTCAAGGTATTATCTTTGTTGTTGATTCTAACGATAGAGATCGTATCGCTGAAGCCCGTGAAGAATTACAAAGAATGCTTAACGAAGATGAATTGCGTGATGCTTTATTGTTGGTGTTTGCCAACAAACAAGATTTGCCAAATGCTATGAATGCTGCTGAAATCACAGAAAAATTGGGTTTACACTCTATCCGCCAACGTCCATGGTACATCCAAGCCACTTGTGCTACTTCTGGTGATGGTTTGTACGAAGGTCTAGAATGGTTAAGTACCAACTTGAAGAACTCTGCTTAATTTTTAAAATCAGTTTAGACAAAATTCATATCCTTTTTTCTTTAATAACAAGAAACTTTTGACAACAAAAATCTGTTTTATCTCAATTTACAATCGTATCTGGAATATATAAAGTGCAAGAATAAAAGGATCTTTTAAATTGAAAGGAAAACAAAGAGAAGAGAGATACATCAACCCTTTTTTTTTTATTATCTATATATATTTTTTTCTATCATCATTTTTTTTTTATCTATTTTTATTTTGACAGAGATTAGAGGTGCTTGTTGAAGAGGATGTAAATTATAGTCGTTGTCATTGAACCTCTCTTCTTGTGTTATCTTTTGTGGTTATTGTTAAGTGTGCTGTACTAAATAGGTTGAGATAAAGAAGTGTGTAATCAAAATGAACCAAGCATTCATGTGAAGTTTAGCTGTAGAAAGCCAACTACTACTCTAGTCGGTTAAGGATATCCGTCCGGCTGTTTCAATCGCAAACCACTGCCAACTGCCAACTCAGCACGAAAAAGCTGTCAGAGTTCATGTTGACGAATTTCTTCACTGTTGAACTTCGGTTATCACTATAGCCCTAATATCTTGGTCACCTGATTCTAAAACGCCCTAATCATCCAGACATCTTGATATTCGAAAAGAGAAATTTTTCGAACCTGGTTTGAGCAGCATTACACTATCTCTTTTCGTTTTCGCGGCCTACCTAACGCAGTCACCCCATCTGTAAAGAAGGCCCCCCAGCTCTCTGACACCGTCACACCTGAACACCCTCTCAGTGGAAAATCAAGCATCAACAAAATTAAAAGTCAGCCTGAAAGTTGATACAATTTTATTAAAGGGTTTCTATAATCGTTGAAAGATAATCAAAATGGTACGTTCAGATGGTGTGGAAGATGGGGAATGACGATACTGTCGGAGTGGAAGGGCGTGTTGAAAGTTCAAGCTAGGATACCGTAAAGTCTATGTCAAAATCAAATTTTATTCAGTGAAAAGTTCAAAGTGTCATCATAATATCAAAACGCAATCACAGTACACATTATATCACATCATCATCATTCATTCTCAAAAGTCAAGCATTGTCAGTATATGTTTATGGGCCTCAAATCGTGCTATGTGTCGTCCATTTCAATCAAGAGTTTTTTTAAAAGTCCAATAGCGCAAAGTATTCAAATCACAATAGTGAACGAACAAAAGCTCTCAATATCACTCAGATACACAACTTTTGACACTCTCAAACCTCGAATCACAGCTCCCGTGTTCCCACACCCAGCATTCTATTCTCCATCTTCAACTAACTATCAAATTTGGAAACAAGTTACTAACTATTTATTATAGGCCGGTTTGAAAGCTTACGAATTACGTACCAAATCTAAGGAACAATTACAAGAACAACTTGTTTCTTTGAAACAAGAACTTGCCAACTTGAAGGTTCAAAAATTAACCAAACCATCTTTACCAAAAATCAACACTGTCAGAAAAGACATTGCTCGTGTTTTGACCGTCATCAACTTGAACCAAAGAGACTCTGTTAGAGCTTTCTACGCTGGTAAGAAATACCAACCAAAAGATTTAAGAGCTAAAAAGACTAGAGCTATCAGAAGAAGATTGACCAAATACGAAGCTCACCAAGTCACTGACAAACAAAGAAAGAGACAAATTGCTTTCCCACAAAGAAAATACGCTATCAAAGCTTAAAAGTCTTGAAACTGTTAATATAAAAAGAGATTAAGATAATTATGTTTTGTTTAATATAAGGTACGATAGGGTTTTTACTGTTGATTATTGTTTTATTTTGGATACCAAATCATAAAACTAATTTATGATTTCATCTACGTAGCTCGTTATTGAAAAGAAATTTTCCTTCATGCAATTATCATAACTAAACATCTGTCATTTGTTCATCTTCCCTCTTAGTTGTTTTACTTTTAGCTCTAAAATCCAAGATTTGCTTCTTCAATTCTTCATTTGGAACCACATCTTCTAGTTTTAATGGCACTCTATTGAAAGGATCAGTAGAATCACTCAATAAGTGTGCTCTAATTGTAGATCTATCAATAGTGACTTTTGAAGATGGTAGGATAACAGGATCTTCCATCAACGTAAACATCAATGGATCCAAAAATTCATCAGGGATTTCACCCATTTCTGCCTCTTCTTGTTCTTCTTCCAACCTCTTAGATTCTGCAACTTTGGCAAATCTATTGAATTTAATCAAATCATCTGGTGCTATTTCAACATTACGACGCAGAATAATAGACTCAGCTCTTTCAAAATACTCTACTTTGAAAGATCTAGAGTCTTGTGCAACAGATTTGATGAACTCTTCTTGATCAGCCAAATTGATATAAATCTTGACAACCGTAACCAAAAGATTTCTGGCATTGAATTGATAATCTTGAGGATTTTTGACTTTCAACCCAGAACATTTTGGACCGACTAAAGCTTCCAAGTTATAATCCAACATACTAGCTAATCTTCCAACAATTTCAGCCTTCATAAATGCTCTAGGAACCTCTCTTGTGAATAAGTCAAAAAGCTTGATACTATGGTTTGCTAGGTTAACATACGATTTAGCCTGACCTTCCGCTGAACTCAGATTTCTCTCCAACTCTTCATTGGTACCTTCCATATCATTTGGCAATTGCTTTGATCTATTCTCAAGTTCAGTCTGTAGTTTGTGAATCTCCACAAGTTGTCTTAAAGACTCATCTAACAAAAATGTCAAATCATTCAACATTCTTGCCACGAACCTAATAAAGAATTCCTCGTTGTTTTTACTTTGTTGGTACAACTCATTCTGATAAACTGGATTCTTCCACAATTGCTCCAAAATGCATGAGATTTGGAATCGACTGTTGAATTTGTCGTAAAATTGGGTAGAAGAACCTGTTTTTTCAACAACAACGTAGAAGTCCAAAAGGGCATAGAGCAAATGATCGATAACCAATTGGTCAGTTTCGGTGATTTCTGTCATAAATCCTGGGGTATTCTCATCAGCTGTCACTGTACCCGAGAATAAAGATTCCACCAAACGACCTTTTAAATGAGGATTACCAATTAATTCAGGACAGCGTAAAAATACCACGGCAAATTCCACAAAAGCTTTCAGTCTTGGATTTCTAATCAAAGGATTCCCATTCGTTCTTGAAATGTTTTGGACATAGTTGATCAAACCTTCCACCATGAATTCTGGATAGTATTTGAAAGGTTTAGGAGCCAACTCTCTAAAATGTTCGGTATTATCAACGTTCTCCACGCCAATCATATCAGGGGACAATGGTAATTTAATGCTTGAATGAGGATATTGATGATTTGGATCAATAACCCTGACTAAGAAGGAACATGCACCGGAAACGAAATCAAAAATTTCTAATTGTAAATCTCTGTCCATTATAAAAGAGATCAGTGCATCATTTTGAGCTTTGGAGTCATTGATGATTTTCTCAGTTCTTTTGATTTGTAGATCCCCAAAAGCTCTCATCTGGGGTGGGGCTTTTTGTAACTGTTGTTTAATACTGGCTAAGGACTTTTCCAATTGTTTAATCTTTGTTCTAAGGTTATTCTGAACCAGGAAGTTACCACCAATACCATAATGTAAATAAGCATTCGTTAAGAAGAAACAATCAGAGATAAAATTTGGATCTTCTTCAGATTTGTTTGAGTCAAAATATTCCAAAGCTTCTGCGGTTGTGGAATTTGTTCTTGTTTCATCCAATAAATCAATCAATTGATTCTTTTTAGTGAAATAGTTCATATCAATACGATCAATCTTAGAAAGCGAAGGATCCATAAAAGGTTGAGATAATCTTATCAATACCAATGCAATGTTAGTGACAAAAGCATTAGAAGACAACTTTTTGAAATCAGCATGATCTCCTCTTCTTAAGTGATTCTTGTTGATAATTGTGGCAAAATACTGCAATAGATCGGTTCTTGATTGGTTTGAGCCTCTTATGATTTTATTAGTGATGAAAAACAAACGTTCCAGTAAAATTCTATGTTCAGCTTGTGAAGATTGACCAATTTGCCTAATTTGTGGTGTGGTTTTAGGGATACTTCTATCAAAGTTATTGGAAGCCACTGACTCTTGTAGAGGGGACAATTTGAAGATGGATCCCAAAATTGTCGTTGTTTCGAATTTGGAAGGTTCAATGGAGTCATCAATGATTTTAAATCCATCGATTTCAGTGAAAACAGCGGCAACTTGCTTATCGTTGAGGAAAAGTTGGAAAATATTGAGAATTAGTGGGTAGTCTCTATTGTTCATATCAACATTCAGGATCAACCTGGAAAGATTAGGAATGAAAACGTTTAGCAAATCTAGCAAGGTGCCTTCTTCCTCTGCTCTTTTTATAATCTCGAGTAAGAAGTCTGCATAAGAGTTCTCGTTAGAAATGATGTCCTTGATAAATTTGACTACATCCCCGTTAGCAAACATATCAGGGATTTGGAAAGAGACAAGGCCGTAACTTGAAGTTAGCCTGTCCATTTCGGCTAACAGTTCCAATTTCTCAACTCTCATGGGGTCCTTTTGTTTCAAAGTCTTTCTTGCTTTTTGCACTTCATTCCAGGCATTTTTCAGATATTGGAAGGGGTTTGGCACGCCATGATCCGTTAGTTTTTCAATGATGGCTCGATCAACGAGTTCCAGTGTGAATTGAGGATCCTTGTTTTCCTCCACAAGCTCTGTGAAAGTTCCCTCCAAAAACGTAAAGCTCTCGGAATGCTCAGAGTTCAATGTGACACCAAAAACATGGGCAAATTGAGCTGCACTCCATGCCTGGAACTCTTCATGTGGTGAGCTTGAATAGGAATTGGCGCGTGGAGTTGGCGACTGTGCTGGCTGCGGTTGGTCCACTGGTGGAGTTGCCGTTGTTACAGCCGAAGATGTTGCTTGAGCTGATGAAGTATAAGAAGACGATGAAGAAGGAGCTGGCTGCTGCTGTTGCTGCTGCTGCTGCTGCTGTGCTGATGGCGAATTGGCCGCTAGTTTTGCCAATCGCTTGGCCCTGATCTCATCCATTGTATCCCCTTGGCTGTGCAAAATAAGGTAGCAGTGGTGGTCTCAAGGGAGCTCTCGTTATATATTAGTTGCAAGAAGAAAAGATACAATTGATCTAAAGAAGAACAAGAGATATACACCTCTCAAACAAATCCGCTCTCAGCTTTGATTGTGTGGGCGGCAAAACTTGAAAAGTTGAAGGCTTATCATACGTGTTCGCGTGCTTGTAAATCACGTGACTTGAGTTATCAAATGGGGTAATTTTCCGCTTCGCATACGTTTATTTTTTTTTTTTTTTTTTTTTTCCGCCTGACGACGCTAATAAATGTTTGATTTTTCTCTCGAGGCATACAATTTCCAGATCATTCACGCTCAATTCAGAGGTAGAAGGGTGCTTTGCCATTGAGGAGACAGCTACAGTGGTTCGTTCCCATTTATAGATTATTTAGGCGTGTGATTGTTTATTACCACTTCCTCAAAGCCTCTGCATTTCTCATTTTTGCAATATCTATATTACACTGTGATAACAAATCCACCGAAACTTTCCAGGAACAATGAGCACTTCTGAGATCCCGACTACGGCTCCAAACCCTCAAGAGGAACCGTCTAGCACATCAAAGGAAGCGCCAGCAAAAGTAGATGACACAACTACGTCAAGTTCTGTCAATTCTGCAGCTCAGTCGCCAGTCCTGATGAATCAACAACCTCCAATATCTCAAGTCTTGAAAAATGCCCTGTTCAGCCCAAAAGATCGCATGTTTGTTGTGCAATTGGAGCAAGATCTGCTTAATTTCATCACATCCAATACTGACTCATACCTTTTGAGCCCAATGAACTCGTACTACAGACTGTTGACACATCAAACTGCTGAGTACTACTCATTAGGTCATACTTTGAACAACGCCGGTGATGCTATTATAGTCTTCAAGAATTTCAATGTGGAGATTCAAAAACCACAACCTTTGGCTTCCCTACCAATGGAAATGCTATATCCTCAATATCCAATGCATCCTCCGCCACATCAACAACAGCAACATCTAGGACAATTCATACCCTCAGGATTCACTCCAGGTATTCCTCCAAATGCTGGTCCTCAGGGTTATAGATTCAACGTTCCTTATGGATACCCCCCTATTCCATTGAATGCGCAGCAGCAGCATGTCCCAACTCCTATTACGTCATCTCAATCTGTCAACAGGGAGCAAAGCCAGTCTCAGTCGTCATCTCAACAACAGACCCCAAACTCTGCTCAATTCAAATTGATGAAAAGGGCACCAAAGTCTAATGATTCTGAATCAGAAGCTGCCTCGAAGGATGATATTTCGCAAGAAGTATCGAATGAAGTGAACGATTCTGAGGAGAAGACTGTGTCTACTAAACCTCCTCAGGAATTGGAAAGCGAAAGAGCATCAAGAGAGTCTGAATACCAAAAAGCCCGTGAACGGATCTTCCAATCTCAAGAAGACGAAGAAGAAGAAGAGGAGGAAGAAGTTAGGGATACTGCACAAGTCGAAAAGAGATCTCCGGATATCCCAAGAGTAATACCAACTCCTACTAGTCAATTTAGCCCTTATCCTATCACATACCAACAACAACCTCAACTGACCCCACAACAACAATATCCACAAACCAATCCGATGGTTCCAAGTTTCATGCCTCCTCCTCATCCCGGAATGATGAATCAGCAGCTCCCACCCAATATGAGTATGAATATGCCATATGGATATCCTAATGGGTACCCAGCGTATGCTCCAATGATGTTTGATCAAAATGGCATACCGACTGGTGGATATACCATGCCATATTACACACAAGCTCCACAATCTCAGTATGCTGGTGGTGGTTACAGAAAGAAGAAATTCCATAAGCATTACAACAACAGTTATAACAGCAATCACAACAATACCGGTCATCATCATCAGCAAAATCAAAATTATCAAAACCATTACAATAGCACCAATAATGGTAATGGACAAAAGTCATATGGAAGAGAATAGAACATACAGGCTGTTGGTGTATAACAAAACAAAAGCGTCACGAATTTTACGAAAGGATCTAGTCTATAGTGAAAAGAGAAAGCTTGTAGAGTTCTTTACCCTGGGCTACTTGTTGGCATATGTAGTGATATTACGGTAATGAGTTGGTATCAAGCATTCTCGCTTCTCGCTGCTACATAGTGATATAGCAGTGTTTTTTTCACTAATTGAAAATCATTTCTTGACAATTTCAACCCCCCAGTTCAAAGTTAAGTAAACATTTTTATCATCATCAATAAACTTTGATTGGGCACCATAGCTGCCTCTTGCAAGCAAACCTGATGGTGCTTCTGTTTCTGGAAGAACCACCTCGTAAAAGGGTTTCTCCTTGGTATTTGCAGCATACGATCCCAATGGGTCCTCTACTTTGTCCACTCTAATACCGGCCTTCTTTATAGCCTGTAAATACTTGATTCCCGTCACAATTTCGTGTTGCACTTTGAATTTGATTTTGAGCTTGTAGATGGATTTTTCTCTGATCTTGAAATGTTTTTTACTTAGGGAATTCAATGTTTCCTCATTCGTCAGATCCACGACAATTGGTTCTTCTTCATCTACCAGTAAAGCCATCTCTAGTATAACCACTTTTCTTTTATCGCCAGGGGCCACAGGAAGTGGCTCACCACCTAAAAGTCCCAGGGACTTTTTCCATTTTTGCAAAGATTCGTCATTAGCATCCAATTGGGCGTATTCATCCACGGTTTTTTTGGCAGCTGGTTTGTAGTTGTCGTCTTCTGGGACAAGATCATCATCCTTAGAGCTCATTGTGATGTTTTGACTATGTATATTGAGAGTGGTGATATCACTGAAGGGCAAAGTATCAAGAATTTGAAACAAAAACATTCAGCACTCTCTGTGGACGTGTAAGGACGACGCGGTAGGGGCACAACGTCATACTGAGACAGGGTAAAAAAAAGAGCGTTTGCATTGGTGTTTAGCGAGCTTTGAACCGGTTGCACCGTGCCCACTGATAGAGAATCTTTCCTGTGAGCATTCCCTGCCTTTTGTACCCTTCTCAAGCACATTCCAAGGATACAACAAGCTCTTTCTTGCCATTCAATCCGCCTGTATGATACGTCATCTAACATTGCAAAATAATTAAACTGTGTGGATCGTTCGCGGCAAGAAGCCTTAAGTGGTACCAGTCACTACCAGACTCCAGTGGTAGCTAGCGTCCTCGTGTCTAGTACTGGATTTTCACTAACAAACTCTTCATTTTCTTAATTATTAGCTAAGGGCCCCTGAAAAGTGTCGTAAAGTATCTGTGTACCTGCTTTTGGAGCGCTAGACTTCTACATTAGGAAATTTCAAGGCAAATTTGCTTGCATAACATCCAATTCTTATCGCTTCGGCCTAAACCGTGAAAGTGAAGAAATATTGAAGATCACCTTTTTGCGGAAACTTTTTACTTTTCTGCTTAAGTCGTCTTTTATCATGACTCCTCAGTGAACTCCATACAAATGTCTTACACCTTGCCTTCTGTGAACTCGATTTCAAGACTCTCACAGCTAGAGCAAACAGAGCTGCTCAACAACCTCTTTGAGCCCCACAAGTCCATCGTGGAATACCTGCGTCCATTGTTCAACGCTTCCTACGAAAGCTATACTCAATTCATCGATGCATCATACAGTCGCCTCTCTGAGCTCAATCCTCACGATCAGCTCACACAGGAGATCATCTCCTCCCATCCTAGACTAGGGCTGCCAAAGACCACAAAGCTCAGTGAACACTCCACTAAGGAACAGGCTTCTTTACAGGGTGATGAGACCGTCAAAGAGTTTACAAAGCTAAATACTGAGTACGAACAAAGATATCCAGGGCTAAGATTTGTCCTATTTGTAAATGGGAGACCAAGAAGTGAGGTCAAGAGCCTTTTCCAGGATCGAATCAATAATAGCACATATGAACAGGAGGTACACCATGCATTACGGGCAATGTGCGATATCGCCTTGGATAGAGTCAAGAAACTCCAAGGAACAAAGCTTTGATAGTGATACAAGGGTGGCCCACACATAAAATATATAGATGGGATTGGAAATGTAATATACATAATTAAACAAAGACAACCAAATGATTTATAATTATACTCATGAAAGCAGAACATCAACAAAAAAAGGAAAATATAACTTATAAAACTAGACAATCATTAAGCTCATAAGAAGTAATCTGGTGTCTTTCTAGTAACAGTTGGCTCACCAGGTCTTACACTAGGATCATATTGTAGAAATTGTCTTGAATGTTGTTCATCAACTTCCATAATAGCAGCTTGATTACCACATCTGTAACAATAATTTGGAGCACTGAAAATCGTCACTACCGACTCCTGATGCGACCATGAATAACCTTCCATGACCAATTGATGCGCACGAGCAATCAATGAAAGACCATTGGTGTGATTGAACTGTTCACTAATCTCTTGACCAAAAGTGAAACCAGCACCTCTTGGACTTATACCCCATCCACCACGATCATCCGGATCCGACCATAATAGATCGCACATTGGACCCTCATGTGGCACTTCTTGGATTCTATTCAATTCACGCACTTGATCAATGGTTTCAATCATTGGAGATAACCCACCATGTAAACAGAAAATTTTGTTATCAACCAATGCTGTGATTGGGAAATAATCAAAGAGATCTGTAAATAATTTCCAGACATTAGCACTGCCATATTTTCTTAGACATTCATCATAGAACCCATACACTTGAGTAATTTGTCTTGATTCATGATTACCTCTTAAGATTGTGATTCTATTTGGATATCTAACCTTCATAGCCACCAAATAACTGACAGTCTCCACCGAATAGTACCCACGGTCAACATAGTCACCCATAAACAAGTAATTAGTGTCGGGGCAAGGCCCACCAATCTTGAATAATTCCATCAAATCATGGAACTGACCATGAACATCACCACATATCGTCACAGGAACATTGACCGGTTGAACATTTTCCTCAAATTGCAAAACATCAATAGCCATCTTGCACAATCTTCTAACATTTTCCTCAGACAATGGTTGGCATTTACTCAAATGTTCAATCCATTCATCCAATTGATCTATGGATTGATTTGACAGTTCAGGCATTGGTCCTTCTTTTGGATGAAATGGTTGATTGAAGGAGTATTCGCCATTAGAGGAATTGGCTTCTTCTTCCTCCAAGCTGGTGTCGAGCTCGACAGCGTCTTCCATTTGCACGTCTTGATCCAAATCCATTTTTATTTATGATATCTTGATATGTGTGTAGTAGTCTAGTGCTTGCTGGATGTGTTTTTATTGATGAAAATGTTTGTGCAAATAATAAAAAAAGATGCGATGCGTGAATTGTGGATTCCTCAAGAATTCGTGCTTACGTGCGTTCAATTCTTTCCCTTCCCTTGTACTACCTGCTCTAGGATAACTGAACTAGATAATCTGGAGTGAAACAATGGCAATTTTGCTAGCTGTTGTTGTTTCGTCGCCTTTTTTTGGCTGTCCGCTGTGATTTCAAAATTCCCCCTTTGGAATTGCCAAACGTCTTCGCGGCCTGGATATTGAAAGGTAGGGTTATGGGAAGACTTTCATGTTCGGGTTAACCTAAACACCAAATTATAAACTCAGGGGCCATACAGTAAAACAATAGGCTAGGATTATTCAGAGTGAGCCATAGGGCCCTCGAATATATATGATTAGCTGGGTAGTCTATACAACTGCCGTGAGCTAGAGACATATCCAGTATTTGACAACTATGTAGTGTACATATATACATACATATGTAAAATGATTTTATTGAAAACAATTTTGGTTCAAAGATCATCCTTTTACCTATGTTATACATCTTACAAAATTTGCAGTTAGCATTTATGAAAGGGTCATATCAACATTGATATGATCATGGTGTTTGAGAGTTGTCTAGTTTTCACCACTCCAATATATATGCCCCAAATCGTCTACTCTATTTGGAGTCGAAATTCGATATCTACACTCTTATTCTAGTCTGAAATCTCGCACATACAGATTCACAATACATACACATTGCTCTAGTGCTTATTTTCAAAACTCAGTAGAGCATTCACGCCCTGAACCTGCTTTTCTTTGTATCAATCATGGGTTTATGTAGCCTCCACTCATCCTGATCTTTTGCAAACTTATTGAACAGTGGAACAATCTTCTCTTCCTTTCTTTTTGCCTGTGTTTTGGATCCATTAGCTTCAAAAAATTCGGGAGCAAGCTCAACAAGCCATTGAGGCTCGATAATTGTGACGTAATTCATATACTCTTTTGTGGTACTTCGGATAGTATCATACAATACATACTGAGGCGAACTTCTGACAGCAGAACCAGGATGAATGTAAACTTGAGTACCTTCCTCCAAAGTCTTGTAGCCTTCTTGCTGATCTCTTTTAGCAACGTTACGGAAAAATCCAGAGCATAAAGCTTTTCTGACCGCATTACTGTTCCTTTCACAACTTATTACAGGATATTTCTTTCTTTTGAAAATATCCACCAACTGATTTTTCACATCTCTCGCTTTCTTCAAACTCCTTTCCTGAATGAAATTCTCACGACACCACTCTTTAGAGTAGTTACTATTCACCCAATGATTGTAAACATTCAGTAAAGTCAAATGGTCCCCATGTGGATGATGAAACCTTGCCTTTTTACGATCAGCCTGTTCCTCATGTTTCTTGGGCCTGAAGAAAATATTTGGAGTGGAAACCATGGCGAAAATAATAATCATTTCATTGGAACACTTATAGTGAATAGATTCAATCAGAGTCTTGGAAATTTTTGGTTCAGCGGGAATATTGACCAGATTTTTTCCAATTGACGTGATTCTTGAATGATCATCAATGGCTCGTAAGTAGTATAATTCATTCAAAGACAACATGATCGACTCTCTAGAAGGTGGATCCATAAACTCAAAATTTATCAAATCATTGATTCCAATAGCCTTCAACATCAATAAAGTATTTGTAAGGTTCTGCCTTTGAATTTCTGGAACTGTATTGGGTAACATTTCATTTTTGAACGCTAGCTCAGTGTATAGCCTGTAACACTTACCTGGACCTGTTCTACCAGCTCTACCACTTCTTTGCTTGGCTTGAGCTTGGGATATTGGCTTGATAGCTAACGTATCGATACCAAGTTTGGGGTCATAAACATTGATTTTGGAGAAACCGGGATCAATAACATAATAGATCCCATCAATTGTCAAGGAAGTTTCCGCAATGTTAGTGGCTAAAATGACCTTTCTTGCATTTGAGGGTGTTGGTTCAAAAATTCTTGATTGCATCTCAGAAGGCAATGCAGAATAGACAGGGAGAACAATCAACTCTTTCTCTCCATTATCTATCGATTTCATTTTCTCGTTTAGCACCTCCACAGAAGTCTCAATTTCTTCAGCCCCAGTCAAGAAAACAAGTATGTCTCCCTCACCTTCAGAAATATGAATATGAATAACAGCATCCAGTGCAGAAGCAAGATAGTCCATTTGCGGCTCATTAGAATACATAATTTCCACAGGAAATGTCTTCCCTTCAATCTCTATTATAGGACAGTTATTGAAATAACTAGAGAATTTTTTGGCATCAAGAGTTGCTGAAGTAACAATGATTTTCAAGTCAGGTCTTCTCTGTGCTGCTTTCTTCAATAGGGCAAACAAAATATCAGTAGAAATGGTCCGTTCATGTGCTTCATCTAACATGATAACAGAATAATTGGACATGTCAGGATCATTTATAGCTTCCCTCTGTAACATACCATCTGTCATATATTTTATCTTTGTTCGTTCACATGACTTATCATCAAATCTGACAGTATATCCAACTTCTTGACCCAATCGTACGCCCATCTCCTCAGAAACTCTTTTAGCAACAGATGTAGCTGCAACACGACGAGGTTGTGTACAGCCAATTATCAATCCATTTGATGCAAATCCATCTTCATTGAGGTACTGTGTCAGCTGAGTAGTTTTCCCAGATCCCGTTTCTCCAATGATGACAATAAACTGATTTTCACGAACGCCTTTCAGTAACTCTGTCCTTTTCTTGAAGACAGGTAAGGATTCTCTCTGCTCCCTCATTGAAAGATTTGTTCTTTTACCAAAGGATATATCTTTGTTTCTATTCTTTTGATATTCCACAGCACCGATTTCTTCAATTTGTTCATCACTGATCGGATCCTCGATAGCTTTTGCAGTAGATTGTTCCTTCAATTTACGAGCTCGTTCATCTTTCAGCTCTTTTAATTTACGTTCCTTTCTTTCTTTGGCTAAAGCCGAACCTGAGATTGCTGCTCTATTCAATGAACCTTCAGGTAGAGTGGTGATTTTCTGCGGAACAAGTTTTTTGTTGTCAATATTCATTCCTGCTAAGAACGGAGGTACTGACTGCTTCACTTCGACATTGATCTCTTCATCCGGGCTGGATTCATCATCAGAATCATCAATGGAGTCATTCGCATTGGAGTTTAGCTTAAAGTTGTCATCCAGCTCCGGGTGGTCATTAGCAGAGAGGGCGCCAGCAGCTATCAGTTGCCGTAGCTCCCAACGTTCAGGAGAAGTGAGTCTCTTTTTAGAATTTTTGGTTTCATAGACATGTGCCTTTCGTCCCCTATCATCGAGCACCTCCTCACCTGTATACTGGTCAACCTCTTTCAGTGATAATGATATTTTGTGACCATTCACACTATTGACCTTGACATAGACTTGTTCATTTCTTTTCAAAACTTCTGATGGGTGTCCTATTCTCTCTTGTGAGATAGCAGATATGTGGCACAGACCTGATACACGACCTCGTACTCCGTCAAGTTGAATAAAGGCACCAAAGTCTGTTATGTTTCGTACAAATCCCGGATAAATCTTATCCACAATGGGGAAGTCATCCAAGCGTGTCTCTCTTTCTCTCTGATGTCTCAAGTCAGGCACAGCTTTACCAATGGGACTCTTAGAGCGTGATCTTTTGAGAAGAGTCTGCGAAATCTCATCATCTTCATGCTTGAAATCCTGCCACAGATGGGTCAAGTTGCCATTCCCATCCTCTTGTTTGATATTCGGAACGTCATTGGGAAGAGCCAGAACATCATTTGCAATTGTTGAGCCTTCGGGTACGCTTCCTGAAAGAGGATTATTATCATCCTCTTTCTTGACAGCAGACTTTCTTTGAAGTTCTCTGAGCGAGTAGTATATCTCAGTGATGAAGTCATTCGGGAATTCTGCTCCCATATCTTGTAAAGATGTCCTAAAAGTCTCTAATGTGGGTGATTCTTCCTGTAAGTGGATTACAAAATTGGCAATAGCTTCATCTTCGACCCCTGCGAGATCCAAAATCTTCTTCCGTATTTGAGCCAGTACCTCAGCCATTCGAGATCCCTTGTTGTTGTTGATGTTGTCTGGTGACATAGGATGAGCTATAATTCAACCTCAAAGATGAATCTGTTAAATTTATATAGAGCTGACTAAGCACGAAATATTTATTCTACAGAAGTACCCAAATTGCACCTAAAAGAGTCGAATTTGCATTAGTGTACAGAGTCTAGTGAAGCTCAGTATGAACATTACAAGTCAACTGCTCTTATACCATCTTTATCGACAACTTTCACCTGAATTTTGATAGTTAGTATATGCTAATTAAATAAAATGCAAATTATGATATAGATACGTACAAAGACACCTTTGAAGTCGATTGGCATTCTTCTCTCTAGTTCCTCAATACACAATTTCAATAGATCCAGCCCTTGCTCCGTGGTGAAATCTGGTCTGTAGTGATGATCCAATAGAGAAAATGTATAAAATGCGGCATAACCATGTGCCGCGTAAGGAAGCTCAACGTTGGTTCCCAAGTAGTCGATCCAGTTCAAACTTGGCTCCTTTTTTTTATCATCAAATCCCCCGACAAGTACGTTCACTTGGTATGGTTTCTGTAAGGTTGTTAGTTTATATTCTGGTCAAGTTACAGAGAAGGAAGGTAACAAGAACTTACTCTTGATCTCAAAGATTTGGCCAATTCGTTTCTGGTAAAGCTTGCAATAGCCCTTGGACTTAGTTCATAGTTCTCACGGATTCCATATAGTTGTATGTTTGCCTGTATGTATTCAGCAAATTGCACTTTTGACATTGTGTTAGTGGTGGCAATTCGAAACAACAATAGCTCAATTGCCATCGCTGGAAGAGAAAGCTCGATACTTACCTGTATCACCAGCCTCACCGGTATAAGCCATTAGCGAGTGCTCACTAAGGGCTCTAGTTTTGTCATCATCTTTCTGTAAAACAGAGATCCCTCTCGTGGCAGCTTTCGAAGTGGCGATAATAACAGCGTCCTTCACTTTAATTCCTAAGACGATATCCATTTTGAATGGCTAAAAAACGTGAAAATATGAAGTTCAAAAACAATTGAGAACTGCAGCCACTAATATCTAAAGGAGTGGACTAGATAATTCGTTTGACTGCTGATACAAGTGACCAGTGCGCCATTAGTGTTCAATTCCCATTAGAGATTTTGGCGATTTTGCAAATTTGGTGACTAAGCTGAATCGGATATAGTCGGAATTAAACAACGGATGTTGAAGCACTTATGTACTTGTCTACATATGTGGTGGAGCGATCACTAGATCTTCTTTACCTCATAGTGGGTTTGGTTGATGATCAATATGAGTGTGGAGTATGCTCCTAAGGAAGACCCGGTACATCCCAGAGACTTAGAATGAATCCAATGTACTGGTAGTTGCTATTTAGCGACTTATTCATCGCAAAGATTAGCAAGTGTAAAATCATATAAAAGTGGTGAGCCCCAGACCCACAAATAATTATAGTGCGAATTGAGTCATAAATAAAACAATGAGCACTAAACCTGTTATTACACTGCATTGGTGGGTAAGACTTCCTTCTGACTACTACAGCGAACACATACTGACTAGGTGAAGGCTGGAAGCATCGAGAGCACAAAGAATTGCTTGGTTATTGGAGGAATTGGGGCTAGAGTGGAAGATCAAGCTTTATCACAGGGACAAGACCACTAAACAAGCACCCGAGGAGCTGAAAAAGATTCATCCATTGGGCAAAAGTCCTGTGTTAGAGGTAGATTACCAGGACGGGAACCCATCAAAAGTGATCGCAGAGAGCGGTAACATCATTAGATATATCGTTAAGCATTTTGATAAAGAGCAAAAATTAACCCCCAAGACCGAAGAGGAGTGCGATGATGTTCAGTACTATTTACATCTGGCAGAAGGAACCTTACAGCCTTATTTGACCTTGGCTACTATTAGCAAAGTGCTTGAAGGATATGTTCCTGACCAAATGTCTTCTGCTGTTGCAGGTTACAATGACAACATTCTAATTGGGAGTTACACTGTTCCACAGGTCAAGAGAGTCATTGATATGCTGGAGGACACACTGCAGACTAATGCTGAAGCAATTTCATCTGAGGGAGACACACAATTGTTCTTTGTAGGGAATATGCTAACAGGTGCTGACGTTATCCTGGCTTTCAGTGTTGATTTGGCTTTCACTAGAAAGCCCTTTGCACAGAAAATCGACCAGGACACCAGTCACGATTTCTTGAGGAAATGGCTGAACCAAATCAAGTCTAGGCCAGCTTACAAGCATGCTACAGAAAAGGTGGATTATTACGGCCAAGGAAAGTATCTGGTCAACATCAACAGTTAGGCAAAGCCTGTTTTATATCTATAGATTTCAACACTTTGTATGGCCATTATCCTAAAACCTCAGTAGGGAACGATCATTAAAAAATAGTGGAGATTCAATGAGACAGGCACTGGAAACTCCAAGTACCAACCAATACATCTTCTCAGCTAATGTGAATCATAACACTATCCAATGAAAACCATGTATCCTAAGTGACCACAAAACCACGCGTGCGCCGCAAAAAGAAAACTGCTTAGTTAGCAATTCGCGAATTTTTTGATGAAAATTTGGAAAAACACAACATTCGAAAACAGAAAAACATCGAAAACATCAACAAAAAAATCAAAATCGAAAAGATTGAATCTGCAAATCGAACAAGATCCAGATTTCGCGCGATTGTTTTCTTCGATTTCTTGCACCGCATACACATCGACAAGTCTTTGATTAGAATCTGTTTGATTCGAAAAGTCTGCTCCCCTAGCTCTTGTTTTGCCACTTTCATTTGCAGTGCTGGCTTCAGTCAACAACACCTGATAAAGCGTAAATCCATCACGAAATCAATCAAATCAGTGTCACGAAATCTCGAGCGTTTTGTTATTCTCAACTACAACTTCTGCTGCATAATCGAGCAAATTCTTACCTTTTGATTACTCACTCATTGACGCGTTTGCAAAAAGATGAGCACTCCTCAGTCGTCATCAGTCCTGAACTCCACGGTAGCGTCGCCGATGGCTGAAACACCGAAGCAGCAACAAGCGCTCACCGACTTGCCATTACCAAAAAATAGACATACGTTGCAGTTGCTACTTTTGAGATACAAGGCTCTACAATTGACGAAGTCAAATCCAACCGAAGAAGCTGCTATCGAGAAAGTTTTACATCAAGTCAGTCAGCGCCAAAAGGATTTTATGGAAAGAAAAGAGAAGCTTAACAAGATAATAGAGCAAAGGAAACACCAGTTTGATCTAGAATTGTTACGTGATCAGATGGTTGCTCTTCAGCTGATTTCAAGAAATGTTGATCTTCCGGAAAGCTTACAGAAGAGATTACACTTCGGTAATGATATTTTCTCACATACTGGTCCCAAAAATACCGGGTTAGCCCCAATAAAGTCAAGTGTTCAGTTTATCGAAAGATTAACCGAGCTGGGTATAATAGATAAGTTCAGTCTGAAATCTCTGGGTAAAGATTCTAATGGCAGTACAATGGAGGCTGAGGCTATGATCACACAGAAGATTGATCAGAGAGTTGCCGAATTAGAGAAACTTCCGTCCAATATCGGATCAATCAAATTTGACGACTTGTCATTACAAGCTCCTGATGATTTACCTCCACATATTGACGACTTGAAAATCAAAGCTTTAGTTGAACTCAAATCATTGAGGCTTTTGTCGAAACAGAAAGCCATTAGACAAAATCTTTTGTTTGCAATTGGTGCTAAGGCTCATACATCCGTTGAACAACTGAAAAGCCATCCGATTGTTTTATCTGCTCAAAGATCCTTACAAGTTAGACCTAAAATTGTCACCAAACAAACCGCTAGACTCGTTGAAGAGTTAGAGAAGCAACAACGTTTGGAAAAGGAAAGAATGGAGCATGTTTTACATATACAAAAAATTCAGAAAGTTATTGACTTCACCAATGACGCGATCAATATGAAGCATGACACCATGAATAGAAGGTTCCATTTTGCTAAAACTATAAGTCAATTACACTCTCAAATTGAAAAAGATGAAAGTAAGAAACTTGAAAAGACGGCCAAACAGCGTTTACAAGCATTGAAGGCGAACGATGAAGAAGCATATTTGAAACTTTTGGATCAAACCAAAGACACCAGAATTACACATCTTTTGAAACAAACCAATTCTTTCTTGGATTCCTTGGCCCGTGCTGTGGAAACTCAGCAAACCGAAGCTAAATTAGCCAATGGTGAAACCGTAGAGATAACCGATGAAGAGAGAGAAAAGATTGATTATTACGAAGTTGCTCACAAAATCAAGGAAGAGATTACAGAACAACCTTCCATTTTGGTTGGTGGAAAATTAAAAGAGTATCAAATCAGAGGTTTACAGTGGATGGTATCTTTGTACAATAATCATTTGAATGGTATTTTAGCTGATGAAATGGGATTGGGTAAAACTATCCAAACTATTTCTTTGATTACACATTTGGTTGAGAAAAAGCAGAAACCTGGACCCTATTTGGTTATCGTGCCTTTATCTACAATTACCAATTGGACATTGGAGTTTGAAAAATGGGCTCCATCATTAAAAGTGATAGTTTACAAAGGTACTCCTAATCAACGTAAAGGATTTGCTTATGAGGTGAAAGGTGGTCATTTCAATGTCTTGTTGACAACCTTTGAGTACATCATCAAAGATAGGCCAGTTCTTTGTAAGTTAAGATGGAACCATATGATCATTGATGAGGGTCATAGAATGAAGAATGCACAGTCTAAGCTATCATCAACTTTGTCTCAATATTATCATACGAAGAACCGTTTGATTTTGACTGGTACCCCGTTACAAAATAATCTACCGGAATTATGGGCCCTCTTGAATTTTGTCTTACCGAAGGTGTTCAATTCTCAAAAAACATTTGATGAATGGTTCAATACTCCTTTCGCTAACACGGGTGGCCAGGAGAAGATTGAGCTATCAGAAGAAGAGACCTTGTTGGTCATTAGAAGATTGCATAAAGTTCTAAGACCATTTTTATTACGTCGTTTGAAGAGAGAAGTTGAGAAGGATTTACCTGATAAGGTTGAAAAGGTTGTTAAATGTAAAATGTCTGGCTTGCAATATGTCCTATATCAGCAGATGTTGAAGCACAACGCATTATTTGTCGGAGCTGGCGCCAACGGTGCTACAAAGTCTGGTATCAAAGGTTTGAACAACAAGATCATGCAATTGAGAAAGATTTGTAACCATCCATATGTTTTTGAGGAAGTGGAGAATATTATCAATCCTACAAGAGGCACTACTGAGATGCTCTGGAGATGCAGTGGTAAATTTGAAATCTTGGATAGAATCCTTCCTAAGTTCAAAAAGTCTGGACATAGAGTTTTGATGTTTTTTCAAATGACGCAAGTTATGGATATTATGGAGGACTATTTGAGAATGAAGGAGATGCAGTATTTAAGATTAGATGGTAGTACGAAGGCAGATGACCGTACAGGTATGTTGAAAGTCTTCAATGATCCACAATCGGAGTATTTTTGTTTTTTGTTATCTACTAGAGCTGGTGGTCTAGGGTTGAATCTACAAACAGCAGATACTGTCATTATCTTCGATTCTGACTGGAATCCTCATCAGGATCTACAAGCTCAAGATCGTGCGCATAGAATTGGTCAGAAGAATGAGGTTAGAATTTTGAGATTGATCACTACGGATACTGTGGAGGAGGTCATTCTTGAGAGAGCATTGCAAAAATTGGACATCGATGGCAAAGTCATTCAGGCAGGTAAATTCGATAACAAGTCTACTGCCGAGGAACAAGAGGAATTTTTGAAACAGTTGTTGGAGAATGAAGGTCGTACAGCTGACGAAGATGAAGAACTTGACGATGATGAATTGAATGACATATTGGCAAGAAATGATGGAGAAAGAGTTTTGTTCTCTCAAATGGACATCGAAAGACAAACTCGTGAGAAGATTCAGAGTAGAAAGCCAGATGGTTTCAAAGAAAGATTGCTACCTACGTCAGAATTGCCAGCTATCTTCACCGAAGATATTGAGCAACATTTCATTGAAGAAGTCAAAGATTTGGGTCGAACTAGAGAGAAGAAACGGGTTTACTACGATGATGGTTTGACGGAAGAGCAATGGTTAATGGCTATGGATGACGATAACGACTCTGTGGAAGCTGCTATTCAACGTAAAAGAATCAGAAAAGATAGAAGAAAAACGCGTTTGTCTGAAGTTGATGATGGATTGGATGAACCTCCTAGTACGCCAAATGGTCGCCCTAAGCGTTCAAGATCTGCTACTGTTGAACCCAAGTATCAAGCCAATGGCGATGAGGAATCTGATGAAGGGGAAGAGGAAGGTGTGGATGAAGTGGAGGCTAAGAAACCAAAATCTGATTCTACCGTATTCAAATCCAAGATATTGAAATTTTTGGATGACCTTCAAGAGTTGAAGAATGAAGAAGACGGCCACTTATTAGCGGAATACTTCGTTGACCTACCATCTAAGAAGCTGTACCCTGATTACTACAAACTCATCCCACAACCTGTTGCATTCAGTTCTATAAAGAAGAGCATCACTAGTGGTAAGATGAAGACATTGGAGCAAGTTAAGGATGCTATACTGAGAATATATTCCAATGCTAAATTCTACAATGAAGAAGGGTCTAGTGTCTACCAGGATGCTGTTGACTTGGAAGATGTGACGAATAAGAGATGGCACGAGCTTGAGTAAAGAAGCTAGTCGACGGCGGACTGTACTATATATAAAAGAAAATGAATAATGCTGAGCTTTTCATGTTGATATAATATTGTAGAACGTTAGTAGTTAGTAGTAGGAGTTTAGTGCACTTACCAGGGGAACGCGATAGAGATGATGACGCTATAATAATCTGTCATCCTGGACCCATTCAGGTCTCTATTAAGCTCCCAGTGATCAAATCTTGTCATGACTGATGACCCTGCTGTCGATCTGCTGTACAATTTGAGAAGAGAGCTGGAGGTGGCACGAAGATCAGAGTCCCCTGGGCTCTCCACCGCAAGTAGCAGCAGCGGTATCCCAAATTCCCCATTCCCACCACCAACCGATGCCAGCGAGAACTATGAGGCCTCCTCAAGAGCTGAATATGCTGACAAAGTACGGCGGTTCCGGCGCTATTTACGTTACATCAACGTCGATGCTGTGAGGGTCACCGATGAGGACGACAGCGACGATGCAGACGAGTTCTACAATGAGGAAAGTGCACACAAGAAGCTCGAGACCCACTATGTGCAGCGAGTAGAACCACCAGGTGGGAGCAGAGATGTATATGTACCAATGAATGAGGGCCATGCTACCGCCTACGAGATCTATGATGTCCATCATACAATTGCTTGCCAAGATGATATCGAACATGATGATCCGCTGACTTTGACAGAATTTGGGTCGCTGAGGCTGAAAGATTTCGAAAGCGTGGGCTACAAGAACAATCTGACCGAATGCCTAGACGAGTTTCTCTTCACAGTCGACATTTCCAAGATACTAGTATTCAAGAACGAGAAGCTGGTAACAACTATCAACACATGCCCCGAGATAACCACAAGGGCACACAGAGAAGCTGCGAACTGGCCATATTTTCCTCATTCCATCAATTTCATAAAGGTGATAAATTACAGACAAAAAAGCGTACTAATATGCTGTGTTGATGATGGCCGGTTTCTCATGTATGATCTTTCCGGTCGTGATTCGCTTGACTTAGTTCTTGTGATGGATCTCAGCCTTTCATCTTCGGTGTGGGGAGCAGATGTGAAGAGCGATTATATTATACTTTCTGACAACTCACAAAAGGTGTCGATTTTCTATTTTGAGGAGGACGTGATGTATTTTGGTGAATCATTGCAGTTTATCCACAATGTCCCAGATGTCGTGATAACTTTTATCCAGGGGACGACTCTCCAGGTGTCATGTATCTCAATCTCGGGGGAGTTGGTCAATATAGAGTTCACAAGATTAGACTGTGTTGGACTACCAATATGTCGGTCAAGCTCAGAGACAATCAAGTTCAGCACCATCAAGTTCATCGAAGATGGCAACGAAAAGCATTTCAGATCTAGCGTTCTACACAGAGCACAGCTCCAAGAACACGGATGGACAGTCAATTGCATCGAAGATAAATGGTTCAAAGAAGTCTCTGATACTAGACTTCTAGGAACGAGAGCTTCCGTTGACACTCTAAAAATCCTTCAAAGCTCCAAAATACTGGGACTGTCCAGTAATCATCTCATAACTTCTGACTTAGGTGGGGCTGCTGATTTCGAAATATTACACATCACCACAAAGTTTGACAGTGACACCAGAATGGTCAATAGGTTGAACTCATTCAGTGATAAACTCAATAGAGTCAAGAAACGCTTTTTCAAAACTGCCAGTGAAGATGAATGCTTAATGCCTTCGAACTTTGTTGTCGTTACAACGGCTTCTAAGGTTGGCCTTTACAGAACCGAAGATTTCATTTGCAATGCCGATACAGGTGACCTATTTGAGTTTGATTTACCTGAAGAATTGGAGTTTTCAAACAGACTATCTATCTCCAAAATTATTCCTGAACTCTCAGCTGTGGTAGTCATCTCACAAGCTGGATTTTTAACTATCTTTAGACTTGTGAAACATCGCGGACTTCATTCCCTAAGAGAAGAAATCAATTTCCAGGACGATTATTTTACATCGGTAAATACTGATACTATCACGGGATTAGGAGTGAGAAGGATCGAATCAGGCACATTCTGGCTATATTTGAGCTACAGCGATGGGAAAATTCTAAAACTTGAGTTGAGCCATCAGGATAAGATTGACGACCTTGAAATTGCTCTTCTTTGAGATAAAATCGATCATCTTACGCTTTATCGATAAAAATTGTGCTTGAAGCACCATCTACCATTTTTGTTCTACAAGGTACAGAAAGTCATTATATAAATCAGTATGTATTAAAGTTTTGAGTTCCTGTCAATCAAATCAAACATGTAAAGAATCGTAAAGCAAACCAACCCATAGAATCTCGATCATTAGTTCAATCAAGTTCAACAGACTCTGCTGGTGTGTCATCCTCGTCTTCAAGATCAGACCAGCCTTCGACATCAACATCCATCAGTTCAGCATCCCCAATTGCCTCATGATTTGGTAAAACTTCCAAATGATCTCCTTTCAATACAATTTTAACTGTCTCCTTATCTTTGATCTGGCCTTTTAACACCAATACAGCCATTCTATTTAGTATCTCCCTTTCAATCAAATGATTCAATGGTCTTGCACCTAAATCTTCGGTATAACCATTCTTTGCTAGCCAATCCACAGCTTCTGGACTCAGGTCTAGTTTGTAATTCTTATCATTTGCACTGAAACGGCCTTCTATTTCATGAACACGAATAGAAACAATCTTATGAATGGCCTTTCTAGATAACTTGTTAAAGACAACAATA
Organism: Xingzhongia strasburgensis; assembly: GCA_030574715.1. Taxonomy (NCBI): domain Eukaryota; kingdom Fungi; phylum Ascomycota; class Saccharomycetes; order Phaffomycetales; family Wickerhamomycetaceae; genus Xingzhongia; species Xingzhongia strasburgensis. The sequence continues at coordinate 27,808 of JAJMFO010000069.1, forward strand.
GATGAGATTCTGTTGATGAACTCTGGTCTAAAATGGCCTCTCACGGTACTCATCACCAATGCCTTTGTTTCTGGAGTAACTTTGGAAGTTGGTTGTGAAATAATATACTGGGATCCCAAATTGGAAGTCATAATAACAATAGAGTTGGAAGCATCAACAACTTTACCTTGACCTGATGTTATTCTACCATCATCTAGCAATTGTAACAAGACAGTGAGGACTTCCGGAGCCGCTTTTTCAACTTCATCGAATAGAATGACAGAATATGGTTTTTGAGCCAATTGATTAGTTAACAGACCACCTTCTTCATACCCAATATAACCAGCGGTCGTACCAAGTAGTTTTGAGACGGAGTGCTTTTCCATTAACTCTGAGCAATCGATTCTGATCATAGCACTGTCGTCATTGAACAAGAATGAGGCCAACTTCTTAGCCAATTCGGTCTTACCAGAACCTGAGAGACCCAAAAATAAGAATGAAGCTGGTTGTCTTGGATTGGACAATCCGGATCTTGATAGTCTAATAGCGTTAGAGACAGCCTTCACTGCTTCACTTTGACCAACAACTGCTTGAGACAAATCTCTCTCCATATGAATCAGTTTGACGTTTTCAGATTCAGTCAACTTATTAACAGGAATACCAGTCATTCTAGCAGCAGTTTCAGCAATAGTATCAGAATCCACCACATTCTGAATTAAAGATCCAGCACCTGATTTAGCTTCTTCTTCAGCAACTTGTCTCTCTAGTTCAGCAATTCTTTCTTTGATTTCTGGAATGGCAAAATATCTCAAATCAGCAGCAGTAGCAGTGTCATTACGACGTTCAGCATCAGTGGCCTTGATTTCCATCTCATCCAATTTTCTCTTCGCCACTGTTAAATCTTCATGCCCTTTACGTTCTTCATTGTACTTCGCTCTGAGAGGCTCTAATTCTTCTTCCAGAGAAGCCTCTTTTTGTCTAGCTTGTTGTAATCTTTCTTTCGTCGTTGGGTCAGCTTCTTGATCTCTCTCTAAGGCCTTGATTTCAACTTGGATCAACTGCAATTGACGTTCCTTATGGTCTAATTCTTCAGGCTTTGAATCTCTTGCAACAGCAACACCTGCGCATGAAATATCAACTAAATCTAAAGCAGAATCTGGTAATCTTCTATATGGCAAATAGCGTTTAGCCAATTGAGCTGCACTAACCAAAGCAGAATCTAAGATTCTAACACCATGATGAATTTCATACTTTTGCTGCAAACCTCTCAAGATTGCCACCGTTTCTCTTGTAGTTGGTTCTTTGACTTCAATCTTCTGGAATCTTCTTTCAAATGCACCATCTTTTTCAACAATCGATCTGTATTCGTTGTTTGTAGTGGCACCGATAACCTTCAAATTACCCCTTGAAAGAGCTGGTTTCAAGATATTGGCAGCATCATCTTTACCGTTACCCATTAACATATGAATCTCATCAACAAATAAGATAATCAAAGTCTTGGATTGTTCAATTTCCTTTAGTACACCTTTCAATCTTTCTTCAAAGTCCCCTTTGTATTTAGCACCGGCAGTTAGTGCAGCAAGATCCAAAGAGAATAGACGACAACCTTGCAAAATGGTTGGAACATCATTCTCCAATATTCTCTGAGCAACACCTTCAATGATAGCAGTCTTACCAATACCAGGTTCACCGATTAGACAAGGATTTGACTTGATTCTTCTAGCTAGGACAAGAATTGTTGATCTGATTTCTTCTTCTCTACCAATAACAGGATCCAACTTCCCCTGTCTTGCCTGCTCAGTCATATCAATGGCATACTTGGTAAGATACTCTAGCTCTTGGTTTGTATCGGCATTTCTGGAATCAATCTTTTGGTTACCTCTTAAAGTCAAGATTTGTTGCTTCAAACCCTCAACAGCGATGGAAGACTCCTTCAATATGGATTGGATGGTGGAATCCTCTAGCAATGCTAGCAGGATATGGTCTTGCCCAACAAAACTGTCCTTTTGATTTTGTTTGATCTTGGTAGACTTTTTCAACACCTCACCTGTAGCGTAACTTGGGCTCACTTGGGATGGGGCAGGATTCTGAGATGGAGTTCTGACAAGATGTCTGTTGACCGTTCTCTCAAACATCTGGTAGTCGAAACGGCCCTTCTCCAATAGCGTCTGTATGTAGTTCACAGAGCCATCCTCAGGCTTGGAGCAGAATGCTGCTAGCAAATGGATAGGGAGTAGCTGCGGATGGGCATGCTCTTCTGCAAGCTTCTGGGCGTTTGTGATAATAGCTAAAGCTCTGTCTGTGAATTGTGTTTCGTCCATTGTGAATAATTGTATGTGTAATGCAAATGTTTACTTTGTTGAGAAAATGAACAAATAAATTAAGTGGAAACAGCGGGTTGAGGCTTCTTCTTTATACCTGTTCGGCAAGCCAGGCTCTTAGATCGTATGGTTTGTTCTGCCGGTTGCGAGAAGGTTCTGGAAATTAGGCGCTGGGATAACGATGATTTCGGTAAGGCCACAACGGACAGAAGCTGAAGGTTCTAGAAGGAGGTAGAAGCTACGAGTTTTCGAGCGATGGTAGTATTTGCTGAATACTGTGAGGGGGCCATCCATGGTTTCCATTGATAATTCTACTGTCGCTGTGGCACTAAGCACATTGCGACAACTGTCCCCTAACTTACAAGTACATATAACATTTGCGTCCTTCCATGCACGCTGATTGTACCACTTCGATTGTTTTTAGCAATTGATCGAGAAATCCGGGGATGAGAGACGTCGCTCATATATTTGCCAACCACTAACTTCTGGGAGTTAAAGATGGATGGCGAGCAATATTCATCAACTTACATTTCTTAGCTGAACTGTAGTCCCAATTGGCCAATATTGAATCGATTTGGCCTTCATTTCAGAGTTCGTTATGAAATAACATAATTCCCCCATTAGCGATTACATAATTTTCTGGTTACCCTATGGGTGTACTGCCCTGACCGCTGAAATTTTTCACAAATTATTTTTTTTTCCGCTATGTATAAGCTTTCTTTTCAATGGCAAACAATCTTTTCTCTTTGATTTATACAAGATTGTTCACTTTTTATTATAATCATGGCTAGCAGAACTCAATTTGAAAACTCCAACGAAGTTGGGGTTTTTTCCAAGCTCACAAACTCCTACTGTTTGGTTGCTGTTGGTGGTTCCGAAAACTTTTACTCATCTTTTGAGGCAGAATTAGGTGATGTTATCCCTATTGTTCACACCACCATTGCTGGTACCCGTATAGTCGGTAGAATGACTGCTGGTAATAGAAGAGGGTTATTAGTGCCTACTCAGACCACAGATCAGGAGCTAATGCATTTGAGAAACAGTTTGCCAGATTCTGTCAAGATTCAAAGAGTTGAGGAAAGACTCTCTGCCCTAGGTAATGTTATCTGTTGTAACGATTATGTGGCTCTTGTCCATCCTGATATCGAAAGAGAAACAGAAGAATTAATTGCTGATGTGCTCGGTGTCGAGGTGTTCAGACAAACTATTGCCGGTAATGTGCTTGTCGGTTCGTACTGTGCTTTATCAAACCAAGGGGGGATTGTTCATCCTCAAACTTCTATTCCAGATCAAGAAGAATTATCATCTCTTTTACAAGTCCCATTAGTTGCAGGTACGGTAAATCGTGGTTCTGCCGTCGTTGGTGCTGGTATCGTGGTGAATGACTGGCTTGCTGTCTCTGGTTTGGATACTACTGCTCCAGAATTGAGTGTCATCGAAAGTATTTTCAGATTACAAGATGCCCAACCAGAATCTATCTCTGGTAACTTGCGTGATACTCTTATTGAAACTTATTCTTGAGGGGAGAGATTATAAATTGTTTCATTTCATTTTTTTGTATCAATTTTTTTCAACTGCTTTTCCTTCATAAAGTTCAATAAGGTGTTATGTCTCATTTGTTTGCATTTTGTTTTCTAATTTAATTAAGATCATGGTTTTATTGGGCGATTTCGGGTCGGCACACTAGAAGGTAATATTTGACCCGAAGTTGGTACGATTATGGTTACTGTTTCGATGTTTTTGCACGTGTATTTTTCCGTCACTCTAGAGAATTTTGTGCTTTGTTTGCATCTTTGTCTTTTAAACTGCATTTGATTCCCTAATTTTACTAGAAGACGTTTTTGGGGTCACTATTATTATTACTACTACTACTACTACTACTACTACTACTACTGAGGTTTGTGTTCAACAAAAAATGGGAGTTTTCGTGTATATTTGACTTACAGGTATATACGTTCTTACCAGCAAGTTTCACTTAAATATTTGGCTGAGCTTGCAAGAAATATTTGTAGTTTCATTCATCCTTCAAATATTCGTGATATTCTCTGATTTTCGTGAGGTTGAAAATGATATTTGTTATGAAAATTCCAATTTCTTGACACCGCCCAAAACGCTGAGAGAACACAGCGGAAATTTGCATCCACAAAACTATGGACTTCTACGGGTGAGTAGAGCTTGTTATGCGCAGACATCAGAAGTCTTACTAACTATGTCCTTTTTACAGCATTGGTCGAGACTCGATCCGTTTTAGGGCCCTCTCTAAGATCACTGCGGTGTCCTTAGCTGACAACAACGACCAACTCAAGCAGACAATACCGTTACCTAATGGAAACGCCAAACCTAGTGGTATCTTGAATGGGAATTCTAATGGTAAAAACAAAGCCGCCGTGTCTGATTTTGCAAGATTGGCCGACAGTGTTAGAAGAGAAGACATATCAGGTGTTCCAATCACCCATAAAGAGTTGGAGATTGTGCTTGCTTTAGCAAACTCGAGTGAGCTCATCAAGCTCGAGTCACACGCGAGTGACTTATTGGAGATATTATCACCTTATTTACTCGAGTCTCCAGCTCAAAAATTCAAGTCTCACACTAGTTTGCAATTGAGTCCTTCCCCATGGGACCATTTTACCAAAATATTGACCTGTTCTTTGATCACTATCACCAAGTCCTTTCCCAATTTGTCTGAACGAGTGGAGGAGCTTCTCAAGAGATACCTTGCTCTGTTCACAAGTGGGAGTGATTTGAAGCTCTCGTGCTATTTCAGTTTACTTGGGTTCATGAGATCAATTACGGAAATTGATTCCAAGCTTGACTTTGTTCTAGTCGATGATATCATCAACTTGTTCCAACCAAAATTTTTCGATAGAGTTGAAAATGTCACACACGTTGCGCTAGAAGAAGAACACGACTATGCCTATTTGTTGGCATACAAGGCAATCGGACACGAGTTCAGTGCTTTAGTCTTCGCAAGAATTCTTCAGAAACTATTCAACAGAATCGTCTTAAGTATTATTCATGGTGCTGCTCCTGATCCATCATCGACAGCTAAATGTATGTCGTTGTTGGAACAGTTGTTGTTGGTCACAGCCAATGACTACGATGATGAACCCGAAAACGAATCCAAATTGGGTAAGATCAAGTCTGCTTTGCTGAAAAATCGCATAATCTTGGAAAAATTTGTTCAGAGATCATTACAGCAGATAGATGAGTTAGACAATGGTAGCAGTTATGTCAGCCTGTCATCTTCAGAAAGGGTTAATCTGGCCCTGGAAACCAAAAAGTTCGCACTTGAAATTCTTGGTGCTGGACTGTCAATTGACATTGTTTCAGAGGATTATCTAGTTGAGCAAATCAAAACTTCCTTAGCCCTTCCAATGGAAATGGTTGATCCCCTTCTTGCACCAGTCATCATATCTTTGGGTTCCATCTTTTCTTATAAAGACAAAAAGAGTGTAAGTGGTGATTTGATCCATAGCTTCCCACTTATTGTTTCAAGAGTGACACCTGAAGTCAATCACGACTTCATTCCATCCATTTCAAGAGATCTTGCCCTTGGGCTAAAACCTTTGAACCAAGATTCAATCATAACCACAATCTATTCTTTGATAAATTTATTGGTATCAGACAATATCTCAGCTCCCGTTACCGCGTTACGTGAGTTGAGACTTAGAAGTGCAACAAACTCATTCAATCCAAAGTCTCTCGGTAGACCGTATCGTGCTAACACCGGTCATTCGCTAAGAGCTACTGACTCGGAGCTTTCTCTCATCTCAACACCACCTTCAGATCAGCTTTATATCTACAGAAATGCCATTGCAGCTGTGATTGGTATAGCTAAGGCTTATGATGATGAATCAATCACTGTTCTTACTGTTACAGTTCTTTCTCAGAAATTCCTTAGAGTCAACAGATCTTTGGACCTATGTATATTGGAAGGTTTGGCCGACATTGCCCCTGTGCTCTCTGAAAAGGAATTGCTTACTTTGTGTAAATTGTTCGATCATGGATTGGCAACACATCAAAAGGATAAAGAGTTTGCTTCTGCCATTATTGATGCAAGATTGAAAGTTGCAAAAGCAATTGGAAGTGATTTCAATCATCCATTGTACGAGATCTACTTAAATGAGCTCCTCAACAATGTTGTGTCTCGTGGCGATGTTCAAAATGTTGATCATAGATCTCAAGGCGAGATTTCAGAAATTGCTCTTCAAATATCTCAATATATCCCTGTTATTGCACAGCATTTGTCTACAGCTGTTAAACTAGAGAATATGAGCAGCATAACGGCTACTTTGTTCCAAAACTTTTGGTTCAACATTGTCGTACATGGATATAATGAAACTTCTGAATTAACTGAAAAGTACAGACAAGACCTTGAAATTATTGCTCTGAACTCACCACCATTAGCGTCGGATGCCCAGAGAATCCATACTGAAGCATCGTTTGAACTCAACACGGTTTTGAGAAGAGGCTCATCTAACCACAACGTGAAAGATCAGAAACATATCATTGGAGGTGTTTCCAACACTAACATGTTAGAAATCAGAGCTTTGTCTTATCCAAAATTGATGTTTTTGTCAGCAACATCATTGTTGGAGAATCTACGTGTTACCCGTGGAGACTGTTCCACTGTTCTTCTCTATTTCTCAGATCCTGCTATTGGCAAGGCTAATATCGAAAAATTTGTGGGCTCAATCGCAATTTCTGTGGTTCAAAAATTCATCAAAATGACTCAAACTGGTAACAATAAATACTTCACATCTGATAGGATTGCATTCCAGTTGACCAAAATCTTGGTTCTCTGCTGTCATAGAAATTACGACTTACAGGATGCTGCCCTACAATGTGCATCCGTTTTCTTATCTAAGCTTCCATCAAGTTTATGTAATCGCTCAAGTTTATACACTTTGCTGGATATTCTTTCTGCTTTATACGATAGTGTTCTTGATACTGAGAGAAGCAAATACCAACCACAAAGAGAGTTTACTTTGAAACACTCCAAAACGAAGATTACTGTCTCGGATTCTGTCAAGTGGAAGACAACCACATTTGAGAAGCTTCATAGTAAAGCTCGAGAATGGTGCTTGTTGTCTCTGAAGAAGTCCAACCAGGATATGAAAACCTTGTTGCAGTCCTACATTACAGACCTGGGATTATTTGGTAAAATCAATGCTGTTGAGTTTGGCGTGTCTTTTGCTGTTGACTTAGCAGGGACTTTATTGCCAACTGATCTAGAAACTACTAGTGCGCCTGTTGCAGGATTAGGCCGAGTTTCTGCTATTGCTGGGTTTCTGAATCAATATTCATGGAGAAGCAGAGGTGTTCCATACTCTGCATCTTCAAATTCAATATCCAAAGGTGATTTTTCCTCTTTGATTGATGCTCATAAAACCTCTATGGGTAAGACAGTCCAAGCCCTTGGTGTTCAAGGGTGTATCAATAATGGTGAACCTAACGAAAAGATGTCACATAGAATATTTTCTGAAATAATCATTGACTGGCTACAACATATCAAGAGCAAGGAGGGTCTCTTCTCTAAAAAGTACGATTTAGTTGATGAAGGTTTTTTGAAAATGACATACTCGCCATCAGATCAGCAAAAAATCACCTATAATGCCAACCTTGTCACCAAAGCTATTGAGCCAGATTTGGAAGTCATTAGATTTTTCATCTCCCACTTCCAAGGTACTATGTTTCAAAGCGAACATTTGCTGAAAATTTTCACTGATGTGGTTTTGACTGCCTTGAAACATTCGAGGACTTCTAGTTTGCATCCTTTTGCTAGACTAGCAAGGTTTGAGCTAGTCAAGTTAGGTTTTGATGTCTTGCAAGTTCAGCTCAAAAAAAAGAACTTCAAGTCCATTTCTGTCTTGACTGATGTCATTTTGAGTTCGATATTGTCATGGTTCGTTCAGACCAAGTTTTACCCTTTTGGGGACAATGATTTGAGATTCAGAGCAGACATGAATTTGTTAGTGGGGGTTTATGAGAAGGTGAAAGGCTTATATATGCCATCGAGTCAACATGGCGCCTTTGAAGGCAAGCGTGAGCTATGCTTGGTTTTTTTACATGACGAAATTTCCAAGATCTTGATTTGGTTGAATCCATTGCAACCTACAAGATATAAAGCCGAAGCACCTAAAGCTGACTCTACTTTGTTGAGGTTGGCTTATGAGCTAGACCCTGCTCTTGCATTTGCTCTAGCGGCTAGACACGGCTCCTTGGGCAAAGGTTTAGGCACTCTTGTTGCTAAGAATCCATCAAGAGCTCTTGAGTATTCTCAAAGTGTTAGCTACTTGTTAAAATCTCCCGATCTATGCAAGTATCTTATTTTTGCCAAACCAGTTTCTCCTACAGAGTCTATCAGGTTATTTGTTCCGCCATATATTCAAGATGCATTTGTTGTTCAGTATAACATGAGATCACTGGAGGCACAGGATACAAATTTGACATTCTTTTATGTTCCTCAAATCGTTCAATGTTTGACAGCCGATAAAATGGGTTACGTCGCTAGATTCATTGTAGAGGCTGGGAAAGTGAGCCAAAAATTTTCCCACCAATTGATTTGGAATTTACAAGCCAACCTGGAGAATGAGATTTTGAAGCCACAAAAGATGATTGATCAGATCATCGCTTCTTATGATGAAGATGCAATGGTATATTATAGAACAGAGTTTGGTTTCTTTGACGAGGTGACTGGTATTTCTGGAAAACTACAACCGTACTTGAAGAAGACAAAAGCAGAAAAAAAAATCAAAATCGACGAGGAAATGGCCAAGATTGCGGTCGCAGACAATGTATACCTACCATCAAACCCTGATGGTGTGCTTGTTGATATCAATAGAACTTCAGGAAAGCCATTACAATCACATGCCAAGACCCCATTCATTGCCACATTCAAGATTCGCAAAGAGGAGGAAATCGAAGGTAATTCAATCACAGTGGATAAATGGCAAAGTGCCATCTTCAAAGTTGGTGACGATGTTAGACAAGATGTGTTAGCCCTGCAATTGATTTCGATCTTCAAAAGTGTTTGGGAAAATGCCGGGTTGGATCTATACTGCTTTCCTTACAGAGTCACCGCTACAGCACCAGGATGTGGTGTCATTGACGTCTTACCAAACTCTATATCTAGAGATCAATTGGGAAGAGAGGCTGTCAACGACTTGTACACTTTTTTCAGGTCCAAATTCCCTGATGGTGTCTTGGAATACGAGGATGCAGTACAAAACTTTGTCAAATCTCTTGCTGCTTATTCTATTATCAGTTATCTATTACAGTTCAAAGACAGACACAATGGTAACATCATGTACGACGATAAAGGGCATATTTTACATATCGATTTTGGATTTTGCTTTGATATTGTCCCAGGTGGTGTAAAGTTCGAGGCATGTCCGTTCAAGTTGACTAAAGAAATGGTTAAGGTAATGGGTGGTTCGAACAAGACTGAGTCATTCCAGATGTTTGAGGAGCTATTCATCAAAGGATTTCTCGCCATGAGGCCACATGCAGACTTGATTATCGGAAACGTCCAGGCTATGTTGGACAGTGGGCTCCCGTGTTTTAAGGGAGAAAAGACTATCAAGAATTTGAGAAACAGATTTTTCTTGAACAAGGACGACGAGGAATGTATCAGATCATTGAGAGGCTTGATTAGATCAAGTTATGAAAGTATTTTTTCTGTCGGATATGATAAATTTCAAAAAGTCACCAATGGTATTCCATACTGATTATAACAACATTCGGATAAAACACAAAAACGTATAAGATTAATAGTACACATAGTATCAGTTGTTATTCGGTATATAACTTCAGCATTGTAAAACGCACTATAGTTTGTATCTGAAGTGTGGATTTTCCTTGTCGGTCATATCAGCAAACTCATAGTTTTCCATATTGAAAAGTGGATCTTGCTTCAATAATTCCATTTTCTTGTCCTTTTGACGGTTTCCGTACCAATAGTTGAAGTAGATAGCCAAAATAATGAACAGAGTGATACAGTCACAAACAACAAAACTAATTTTGCCACCAGTATAGGAAGGTGCTTGACTTGAAATGAAAGTTTGTGGACCAACAAGGTTGCCGACACAGTAACCGATCAAAAATACTGCATTTGTAGTAATTTTTTTGGTGTGACCAGCAGTGTTCGATGCAAAACAAGATAAGGAGCCAATCATAGTAACTGGGTAGACGTACATCAAGTAATAACCAGCCAGTTTAACCTCATTCGTATTACCAAAAGCCAACATACAGGAACATGCTAATGCAATAGCCATTGCAATGAAACAAATGGCCATTCTATGTTTGATGAAGCGCAAAGAGGCAGCAAAAAGTGTGCAACCAACAAACTCCACTGCACCACATGGCATGTTCATCAACAATGATTCAGTTGAGGAGTAACCAAAATCAGAGTTTAGCAAGATTGACCCGAAGTTAGTTAAAGCACCATTTGGGATATTTGAGGCAATAGCGAAACGGAAGTACAACCAAGTGGTGACATCCATCATAGCCTCTTTGAACTGATACATTTTGAAATGCTTGTTACCAAAACCTTGTTGATTAGATCTAATTCTCTCAACCACCATTTTTCTTTCCTCATCGTTCAAAAACCAAGCCTTTGATGGGATATCAGGAACGTGGAACATGAACAAGAACCCGACAAAAATGGTCATCAATCCCGTGATGATGAACAATATTTTCCAACCAGCAATGGAAAAAGTCTCCTCATGGATCGCAACCCCATATGCAATTGCACCACCAATAATGATTCCCAGCCCGTTACAAGAAAACCAAAGAGCGGTTCTGGAGAATTGTTCTTCAGCCTTGTACCACTGGGAGGTGAAGATGACCATGGCAGGGGTGACAGCAGATTCCAATATACCTAGCAGAGTTCTAAGTGTAATGATGCCTGCATATGTTTGTGGAGTAGCGTGCAAACATAAGATGATACCCCACAAGACAATGAAGCAAGCTGTTGCCTTCGCAACAGGGAATCTCTGTAGGATGGAATTTGCAGGGAATTCAAAGAATAAGTATCCAATATAAAAAGCAGTACCACACCATGAATATTGATCACCAACCATACTGAAGTAGTCTTTGAATCCCATGACAGCAGCATAAGAGGTGGTGGTCTTGTCCATGAATTGGAAGGCATAAAGCATACAGAACAAAGGCATCAAATTAAGATCAATTTTTCTGAGGAGTCTCTTATTAGTGGCTTCATCGATCACAATCCCAGAGGTATCGACTGCAATTTTCATAGCTTCATCAACATCTTGTGCTGTTAAGTCCACCACCTTACCATTGCTTGTGACATAGTTGAGAACGTCGACATCGCCGCTGGATTTCTCCACGTCAATCTCATTGGTTTCTTTCTTGATTGACATGGTGATTAATATTGAGCTACGACTAGATGATTGTAGATGATTAAAGTATGTAATAGGAAATACGGGTCCATTTATATTTATATGACACCAGACAAGATTGATGTACCTTAAGACTGTGGGCGCATATATGTCGTATAATTGGAGTTAACAGCAAGGAACACGCGAATCAGAGGTGTTATCATGTGCTGTTATCTTATCACGCTATACATAGCACCTAGGCTATAGAAGCATATTTCTAGGGCATATTTCTAGGCGGAATCAGATGCCCCAGTAATCATAATCACAATCGTTAGGCACTTAGTGGGAGAAGCTCATCCCATTGAGTCCGGAAAACCCCTACCGCTGCGCTTGTTCTGACCTGCCAAGTGCGTTGGGAGATAAGTCCGCCCAGCGGTGTCGGCGAAAGGGCCCTTCCAAAGCGCTGTAATCGTCAATTTGGGAAAATTGCGGAGATAAATCGCAGCCAATCACCATATTCGAACGCTACAATCTATCAACAAGACGGAGTTTTCCATGGTGGCCACAGACTACTGGGACACCGGTGAGAGTGAATAAGTTAGGTTTGAAGCTCAGTTGGTAGCGTATCATATGGCGAATCCACAGTGCGAATATCAGAGACAGGGAATGTGAATATGTGACAACTAAGGCACTGGGATGGTACACAATTTATAGGTTATAAGACCGCTATAGCATCAGGATTTAAAGCGCGCTGAAGATACTACTACTGTACTGAACTAAGCTCTACGCCATGTATTGATCACCTCACCTCAGAAATTGATGTATTTGTTGTTTATTTGTGCGTCGAGTGCGGCATATGTGAATGCCTTTGTGAAGACTCCGATACCTGCCAATATACACAGGGTTAATAACATCACAGAGAGAAATAATCTGCCGTCACCTTACGTGTCAATTGTAATTTGTTGTTGAACGATATTACCTGTCATCTTCAATCGTGTCATTAATCCTGTCACTCAGATGATTCGAAAGCGAATGTTCTCGGCTCACCAGATGCTTGGCCAGTCTACCCACTAGAATTTGTATGTTGAATCAAGCCCCAGATACAGCCATGACAATTCACCAGTATCACTTTCATTTCCATCCGATATCCTGCAGTGGCTTCGTATGAATGGGGATCGAATTTTCTCGGTATTATGATGGTCTACGACTAGAAGAAGAGTGGGCCTAGCGTAACAGCCAATCATTCGTTGCCCATAGTCAAAGACGTAAAATAACTAGCGCTACCTAAAAAAAAAGGGCCCGTAAAGTTTCTAATTTTCCTACCGAGAGCGCAAAGCCGAACTCGGACCAGAGGTCAGCGCTTCATGAATGATCGGTACCGCGAAATACACGGCCCATGGCCCTGCAAGAATGGGAGATGATTTGGCCCCTGCAGCCAATCAGAGCAGAGTAAAGTAAGCTTACAATATCAATCTCACAAGAGTTGTAGTTATGAAAAGCTCATGGAGAGCTCATAAAAAGCTGTTTTAAAGCGCTATATATCTTTGTTATGGGCTCCAGGAAGGCTTCAGCTTTTTATTTGAACTTTTAAATAGAAGAAACGAGACAGTTACAATAATAAAATGCTCTTGAATCATTTCCCTGGAGAAACGCAACCATGCGTGCACTTGAATGACCTACGATGTGGGCCCAACCGCCATCCTGCAAAAGTCCCACATACAAAACTATATCAACAAGATAAATGGCAATTTTTGAAATCAAGAGAGAAATTTCTCTCCTCTCTCTACTTGTACTCTCCAGCAATTCGAATCCCATTGATTTCGAATCATCGCAATGTTGGCTGCTCGTAACTCCATTAAGAGTACTAACAGATTTGTGCGTGGCCTAGCCACCGTCTCTGAAATTACCAGAGACTCAAAGGTTTTTCAAAACTTGTTGGAAGACCACTCTTTCATCGCATATAAAAAGCATTTGGAAAATGTTGAAATCGTCAAACAAAGATTGGGAAGACCCCTCACATATGCTGAAAAGATTTTGTACGGTCATTTAGATGATCCACATAACCAGGAAATAGAAAGAGGTGTCTCCTATTTAAAATTGAGACCCGATAGAGTTGCCTGTCAAGATGCCACTGCTCAAATGGCCATCTTGCAATTCATGTCTGCTGGTTTGCCTTCTGTTGCTACTCCAACTACTGTCCACTGTGACCATTTGATTCAAGCTCAAATTGGTGGTCCAAAGGATTTGGCCAGAGCCGTTGATATTAACAAAGAAGTTTATGATTTCTTGGCTACTGCTACCGCAAAGTATAACATTGGTTTCTGGGGTCCAGGGTCTGGTATTATTCATCAAATCGTGTTGGAAAACTACGCATTCCCAGGTGCCTTGATCATTGGTACCGATTCTCATACTCCAAATGCTGGTGGTTTGGGTCAGTTGGCTATCGGTGTTGGTGGTGCCGATGCCGTTGATGTCATGGCTAACTTGCCATGGGAATTGAAAGCCCCAAAGATTATGGGTGTCAAATTGACTGGTAAAATGAACGGCTGGACTTCTCCAAAGGATATCATCTTGAAATTGGCTGGTATCACCACTGTTAAAGGTGGTACGGGTAAAATTGTTGAATATTTCGGTGACGGTGTTGATACCTTTTCTTGTACTGGTATGGGTACTATCTGTAATATGGGTGCTGAAATCGGTGCCACTACATCTGTTTTTCCTTTCAACATTTCCATGATCAATTACTTGAATGCAACTGGTCGTGACAAGATTGCCAAATTCGCTCAGCTATACCAAAATGATTTCTTAAAGGCAGATGAAGGTGCTGAATATGATGAATTGATTGAAATTGATTTAAATACTTTGGAACCACATATTAACGGTCCATTCACCCCAGATTTAGCTACTCCAGTCTCTAAGATGAAGGATGTTGCCATCGAAAATGACTGGCCGCTAGAAGTCAAAGTTGGTTTGATTGGTTCTTGTACGAACTCCTCCTACGAAGATATGTCTAGATCTGCCTCTATCATCAAAGATGCTGCTGACCATGGTTTGAAGGCTAAATCCATTTACACCGTTACCCCAGGTTCTGAACAAATTAGAGCTACCATTGCTAGAGATGGTCAATTAGCTACTTTTGAGGAATTCGGTGGTGTTGTTTTGGCTAACGCATGTGGTCCATGTATTGGTCAGTGGGATAGAAAGGATATCAAGAAGGGTGACAAGAACACCATTGTTTCCTCTTACAACAGAAACTTCACATCCAGAAATGATGGTAATCCAGCCACTCACGCGTTCGTTGCCTCTCCAGAATTGGTTACCGCTTATGCCATTGCTGGTGATTTGAGATTCAATCCATTAACCGATAAATTGGTTGGTGCTGATGGTAAAGAATTCATGTTGAAACCTCCTTCTGGTGACGGGCTACCAGTGAATGGGTATGATCCAGGTCAAGATACTTATCAAGCTCCACCAAAGGACCGCTCTACCGTCCAAGTCCAAATTTCTCCAGAATCTGACCGTTTACAAAAATTGACTCCTTTCCAAGCTTGGGATGGTAAAGATGCTTTCAACATGCCAATCTTGATCAAATCCTTAGGTAAAACTACCACCGATCATATCTCTATGGCTGGTCCATGGTTGAAATACCGTGGTCATTTAGAAAATATCTCCAACAACTACATGATTGGTGCTATCAATGCTGAAAATGGTAAAGCCAACACCGTTAAGAACTTGTACACAGGTGAATACTCAGGTGTTCCAGATACTGCTCGTGCTTACAGAGATGCTGGTATTAAATGGGTTGTTATTGGTGGTGAAAATTTTGGTGAAGGTTCTTCAAGAGAACATGCTGCTTTAGAACCAAGATTCTTGGGTGGTTTTGCTATCATTACTAAATCATTTGCTCGTATTCATGAAACTAACTTGAAGAAACAAGGTTTACTACCATTGAACTTTGTCGAACCAGAAGCTTACGACAGAATCCAACCAGAAGACACCGTTGACATCTTGGGACTAACCGAGTTGGCACCAGGTAAACACGTCACTTTGAAGATTCATCCTCATGATGGTGGTGAAGCTTGGGAGACTCCTTTGTCTCACACTTACAACTCTGAGCAGATTGAATGGTTCAAATATGGTTCTGCTTTGAATAAGATGGCCGCCGCAGCTGCTGAAAAAAAGAAGGCAGCTGAGTAAATAATATTGGAATGACGTGTTATCTTATTCATTT
>JAJMFO010000070.1:0-33174 GCA_030574715.1 Xingzhongia strasburgensis
AAAAAACAAAAAAAAAAACACAAAAAACACCGTACACCAAATGTTTCGGCTTTTTCCTGCAAATGTCGTTAAATTTATCCTCAGATCCATAATCAAAATTCACCTTTTTCTGACAAGATTGACTGACTGTATTATAACCAATGTGGATAGAAGCGTATGATCCTCTGCTACAGTACAGGCCGTTCATTGCCGAGCCAAAGTCTCTTCTGCAGGCACACTACCATGAGATTGTGCTTTCCACGGTGTTCTACCAGCTTTTGAACCTCGCTTCTCCATACATTTCCGAATCATTATTTGGAGAATCCTACAGACATTTATCTAAGAAAGGTAAGATCAATTTCGACATCCACATTGTGGCAATGGTGCAGTGCTTGATCTCCATTGCATTGATTATCCCATTGGTGGGCAATGAGATTTTGAACAAAGATCCCGTTATGAATTATATCCCGTACGCCGCTATGGTTAGTTGTTTAACAATTGGGTATTTCATCTGGGATACATATGTCTGTTTGAGATACTTCAAGATGTTCGGTGTCGGGTTTCTTTTACACGCTGTGGCTGCACTTGTTGTCTTCAGTGTTACACTCAGACCTTTTTGTCTTGGTTGGGTAGCAGGTTTTTTGAGTTTTGAACTTTCTACGCCCTTTGTCAATATCAATTGGTTTATCAACAAACTTCCAGCTGGCACTGTTCCTAATTCTGTGACGGCGATCAATGGGATCCTTTTAATGGTTACGTTTTTCTGTGTCCGTATCGTGTGGGGGCTCTATGCCATTTTCCTCGTGATCATTGAACTTTGGGGTGCTCGTGATCAAGTCCCGTGGATCTTGTGTTTCACTGTTGTTGCACTCAATTTCGCTCTTGATGTGCTCAACGTGTACTGGTTCAAGAAGATGGTACAGATCGCTCTCAAGAAGTTCAAAGGTGACAAGAAGAAAGAGGATTAGATTAATATTAATACGTGAATTGAATGCATATATAAGTCATAAATATCAAAGCATTGTTATATAGTAGTGGGATTTGTAAAACGCATTCGCTTCTGATTATGTAATATTCGAGGTGATTACGTCAGCAAGTAAAATCATGAAAAAGCTCATAAACACGTCAATTGCTTCTCTATTTCTCTTTCTCTTTCTCTTTCAATTCAATTCAATTCAGTTCTGTTCGGTTCTTTTCTGGCTTTGGTTGTTTGAACTCCCAAAATATGACATTCATGCAACAGTTCGCCGCTCTGGTGGACCAACCTTCACTTAACTGGAAGAACATAATCCTTGGGTTCACCACTTTCCAATGGTTATTTGAAACGTATTTGACATATCGTCAATACAAAGTGTTGAACAAAAAGGACATCCATCCCTTGTTGAAAGATCAAATCGATGATGAGACTTTCAAGAAATCTCAATCATATTCAAGAGCAAAGGCTAAATTCTCTATATTCAATGGTTGTTTCTCCTTTTTGCAAAATGTTTTATTCATTAAATATGATTTCTTACCAAAAATTTGGTCAATTGCTGGTTCATTATACATGAAATGCTCTCCATATTTACCTACTTTTGTTCAAGCTAGTACAATTGTTCATTCTTTATATTTCTTGTTTGTCTTCAGTTTATTTTCCACTGTTATATCATTACCAATCTCATACTATCAAAATTTCGTCTTGGAGGAGAAATTTGGCTTCAATAAATTGACAGTATCATTATGGATCACTGATATGATCAAATCAACAGTATTGACTATGGTTTTGGGATACCCAATTTTGGCTGGATTCCTCAAAATTATCGATTATTTTGGTGATTCATTTATTTTCTACGTTTGGATTTTTCTAGTCATTGTTCAAGTTGTGGCAATTGCTATATATCCAACATTGATTCAACCTTTGTTCAATAAATTAACTCCTTTACAAGAAGGTGAATTGAAGACTTCAATTGAAAACTTGGCTTCACAAAATCAATTCCCATTATCCAAACTATACGTTATTGATGGTTCCAAGAGATCAAGTCATTCAAATGCTTATTTCTATGGTTTACCTTGGTCCAAACAAATCGTCATTTATGATACTTTGATCAACACTTCAACAACTTTAGAAACCACTGCTGTTTTGGCTCATGAAATTGGTCATTGGGCATTATCTCATACTACAAAGACTTTATTTATTGCTCAAGCTCATATTTTGGCAATTTTCACATTATTTTCAGGTTTTATTCATAATAAATCATTGTATCAAAGTTTTGGTTTCATCACTGAACATCCTGTTATTATTGGATTCTTGTTATTTTCTGATGTTTTACAACCTTTAGATAATTTAATGTCATTTTTCATGAATTTATTATCAAGAAAACATGAATATGAAGCTGATGAATATGCAGTTAAATTGGGTTATTCAGAAAGTTTATCAAAAGCTTTAATCAGTTTAAACATTGAAAACCTAAGCTCTCCAGATGCAGATTGGTTATATTCAAGTTATCATTATTCTCATCCAATTTTACCTGAAAGATTAGAAGCAATCAACATCAAGGCTAAAAAGTATGAATCTGAAAAAAAGGTGATTTGAATCATCAAGTTAAATGATTAATGCAAGAGATCATCTTTTGAAAATAGTAGAAGCTTAGATCAAATCGATAGATATATAACTACACTTTATTATACTGACAATATTTATTCATGATGCAATTATAAAATCAAATGCAATCAAACTTGGCAACAAATCATAGCTCATTAGCTTCTTCATAACAACAAATAGCTCATTATTTAGCATCATCAGCACCAGATTGGAAGGCATCACCAATCTTTTGAGTAGTGGATTTGGATTCTTCAGGTTGAGCATTGGATCCAGCCTTGTCGAAAACTCCAGTCACTTTTTCCTTTGCTTGTTGAGCATAGGATTTTTGATCTTGAGGAGTGATTTTTTCTTCAACTTTATCGGAAAAGTCTTTTCTACCTGTGTCTGACATTTTGTATTTGTTTAATTGTTTGTTTCTTTGTTATAGTGATGAGAGATGAATAAAAAGGGTTGAATCAAAATTAGAACTTGAGGGCCTTTTATACTTTTCCCTTCCGATGTAGCATTGCTAATGTTTGACGCATCCAGATTTGCTATTGAAAGCAATTGAATCCCTGTTACATCATTAACGTCATTTATTTCAAGGTTGCTGAGATTTGAGATTTCGATACGAGACATATAGTTTAGCAAGTTATTTTAGATTGCTGTAAGGGGCGGTATTTTCGATCTTTGTAAAAATATTTTATATCACGTGATTAGGGCTACTAGCATAACAATTATGTATATCTTAAATAAATATTCTCTACATTTTCTCAGATACAACCACGTCAACAGCCTCCACAGAGTCCACACCAACACCGTCGAGAATATCAATGCTGCTGCTCTCCTCGTCATCGATCTTGATATCACCCATTTTGGCCCCAATTTCCTCTAATGTCATGTTCTTAGTTTCTATCCAAATGAAATAAATTATAGGCAAGAACAAGATATCGTAGCAGGCATTAATCACATAGAACTTCCATCCGACGGAATCCATAGCAATTGGTAAGATGAAGGCAGCCAATAGACCGAACCCACTGTCAAAGAATCTGCAGAAAGTGATCCCAGTGGATCTCACTCTTGTAGGGAAGATTTCAGGCAAGTAAATATCTATTAATGGAGTATAGCAAAAGCTGTAAAACCCATTGAATAAGAACATCCAGAAAATGGTGGCATATTGTGCTGATTTGTTATCACTGTCACTGGAATATCTCTTGATAAACCCACCAAGACATAAAAAGGATATAATCATTCCTACTAATGAGATCAAACTTTGTCTTTTGCGTCCTAATATGTCAAAAAGGAAGGATGCCCCAAAAGCCACAATGAAATTCCAGCATGAACTGATCATGTTGATCTGTAATAGTTTAGTAGAGTCTGAAATGCCAGCTTGTTGTAACAGGATGGTTAAATAGTAAGAACCAACACTGGATCCACCCATTTCGACTAACCATGCGAGACTCAGAGCTATAAGCAGTCTTCTCACCATTGGTTTGGTCCAAGAGAACAATTCATTCCAGGCATGTTTACCATGCTCTTTCTCCACAAGTACAGAACGATAGGCCTCTTCACATAATTGGTTCACTTTGTCTTCATCTTTCTCAAAGATTCTAAATACTTGTCTAGCATACTCAATATCACCTTGAAGGATTTTCCATCTTGGAGATTCAGGGATGAAAAGTAGTAAAAATGCCACAATCAAAGCAGGTAAAGCTTGGATCGCAGATGGAGCTCTCCATGCCCATGTTGTAGGGATATTCACTGTCCCATAAGTGACAGCACTAGCAATAATGGCACCAGCATCAAACATGGTAAAGTACAATCCGACAATCCATCCACGTTTTGTAGGAGGAGCCAGCTCACCAATGAGCACAGGCCCCGCAGTATTTGTAAAGAGAAGACCGAATCCCAGTAAGATACGTGAAAACACAAACATACCGATATTTTGAGCAGCTGTTTGTAAAACCACAGAGATCATCACAATCACCACCGAACACAAGATCGTCTTCTTTCTCCCCAAATAATCCATGACGAAGGACATTCCAAAGCAGCCAATCATTTGACCGACCCATAACCCAGCATTTAGCAACCCGGTAGTAGCAGTTGTTATCTCGAAATACCCAGTGAACTGCTCCACTGCGATCAAACTTGACATCATCATCGAGTCATAACCCTCTGTCGCACAACCAGCGATACAACTGAACACAAGGACACAGATGACCCCGGATTCTGTTCTTGGTGCCCAGCGTGGTAAGAGATCTTTTTCTTCTTTCATCCTTGATAGTTTAAAGTCCCATAATGATTGGAGTTTGGGTGATATTCCCCAGATTTATACGATTTCAGGGGCCCTGTACATACTTCTTATCATTAAAACAGCACGAACAGAACGATAAGACCCCACATACAGCTGACACCGCGTTGTGTTCCACTTTCCACCAGCTAATACGTTTGTAGCCTCAACAACTATACTGTAACGCTTATCGGTCCCGGGAATAGTGACACTTTGGGGCGTCGCAAAGTTTCCCCTTTGGATCTGTCTTTTTGATAAGGATCTGTATTTAAGGGCCTTATCTGCTGAACATGAAAACATCACCACCATTGACATTAACGTTGTAAGGAGAGAATCGTAAAAGGGTAATGTCAACCACTACTACAGCACCAACACTCACCTTGAGAGCTTCGGATAACCCGCTCTACAACGAGAAGACTGACTTCATCAGAGCGTACGGGGACAAAGTCGAACAATTAGCTAGTCAATCCAACGACTGGCGTAAACAGTTGTTTGAAGACGGATATGTGGTGATCAAGGGAGCTTTCCCAAGAGAAAGGGCAGACCAATACCGCAAGGCTGCACAGGAACATCTCCAGACTTTTGGCACCAAGCTCGACTACGCAGACAGAAGCACATGGACTTTCCAAAACTTGCCAGATCCTTCAGAGATCAACACTTTCACTTTACACTGCATCGCTCAGGAACAGTTTATGTGGGATATAAGACAAGACAAGGACATTAGAAAACATTTTGCTCAATTATGGGATACTGAAGAACTTTTAGTGAGCTTTGATGCCCTAAATGTCACATTCCCAGGGAGACACGACCAAAAGACATACAAGTTCTGGCCACACGTTGACCAATCCCCTTATAGAGAAGGATTTCATTGTATCCAGGGAATTGCTAATCTCAGTATGGCTGGGCCTCGTGATGGAGGACTAATGGTTTACAAGAAATCACACCATCTCGTAAGGGAATATTTTGACAGCGTGGTGAGCAAAACTGATAAGACTAAATGGAAGACCTTGGACAGTATTGATTTCACCAGAAAAGACCTCAAATGGTTTGAAGAACGTGGTTGTGAAGCTATTAAAGTCCAAGCAGAACCTGGTGATTTGATCCTTTGGGATTCAAGAACAATACATTTCGGGAAAGCTCCAGATGACGATTCTGAACATATCCGTACGGTGGCATATGTGTGTTATACGCCTGCTTCATTTGCAACTGATGAAGATTTGGAATTAAAAAGACAAGTATTTGAAAAATATGAAAGTACTAGTCATAATCCACATACAAACATCATTGCAGATTGGGAAGAACCATTCGAACCTAATGGCCATATCCCTGTTAGAACTGAACCTTTAAACAAACCAGAACTTACTGATGATTTGATGAAACTTGCTGGATTGAAGAAATATTAACTGTTTATATTCACTACTTTGATGATCCCATGAACGTAATATTTACAAACTCTATATACAACTTGACTCCTCATGCTTCTTTGCTATTAGACAAACCTTCCAATTCTTTTTGCTCCTTTGCAGCTAATTGCCTTTTGGCTTCTTTAGTGATTTCTTCTAAAAATTCAGCTCTTTCTCCATTAATCTGTTCTTCAACCTCCACTAATCCAGGCTTGTTATTTATAGTACCAAACAAGGCATCCGATAATCTTTCATCATATGAACGAGATTGAGTATTAGCATCATAAGGTCTGTAACCAATCCCATTCGAATCAAATGCCTTGGCAATCGCAGCATTTAAATCTTCTTCAGTAGTAATATATTCATCAGCTTCATAGAATAACTCAAGCAAATTCGCTGCTCGGTTCTCTTTACCTCTGAGTTCATTCTGTAATCTATTAGCTTTTCTCTTTGCAGCTAAAATCTCTTTCTCCTCTGGAGTTCTATCTCTCATTAATGGGCCTTCAAGTATTTTACTTATTGTTGGTAATGTCAATTTAGAAGCCTCGGACATCTCATAAGTATGTTCCGCTATTCTCTTCTCCTCTTCTTCTTGTCTTTGTTGTTCATTAGCTTCTTTATACTCCAATTTTTTTTCTTCTTTTCTCAAGACATCATTATAATACTGACGACGAAGAGCAGCTTTACTAACATTATCACGATGTGCTGCATCTGCACTGTGCAAATCAGGTAGTTTCTTAGGATCTCTAGCAGTGTTTTGGATCAGATCAATCACTGAACGAGCTTCAGGAACGGGCTGGGAACGACTCGTCCCCTTTGGATGCTCAACACCTTCAGCATATCCTGCATTCGGATTCGCAGGTCTCACAACTGGCTTCACGGGTTTCTTGAAAATTTGGCGTACTTCTGGTAGAACACCGGATTTTCCCCCAAACTTTGCAGCTCCTTTGCCCATATTTAACCTCTATCTTTATACTCAAATTTACGTATTTCTCAATTATTTCAATGTCTTCGGTTCTCTGTGTGTATGTTTTTTTTTTTATGGGGAGTTCCGAGGACGAAAAATATCGGAATTTACCTAAAATGACGCTGTCGAATGTCGAATACAACAATTGATTTACAAATAAATTCAACTTTATTGATGTCTAAAATGCCTTAATGCGCAGTGGGATTCTGCAGATATGCTGGAAATCGTTCCCCATCTCATCAAACACCACACCCCATTCGTATTCCCCTCTTTCCAAGATGACAGCTCCGATTTCAAATGTAAAACTCTCACCAGGTTTGATCATTGGTTCGATTTGTTGTTGTAACACTCCATTGTAAAGTAGTCTCCGATCAATCGGCCCATAATGAGATGATATTGGAATGTTTCTAACCATACCACTGATATCTCTTTTAGTTCTGTTTCCAATATTGATACAAATCTTGAAGAAATCACCGGTTTTGATATAATGGAATAAACCCTTTTGTTCAAATTCAACCTCTTGTAGTGATAATTCTAGTTTCACTTTATCAACTTTCAAAATATTCAACATCTTTTGCGATAATCTCACACCTCTAAACTCTATCATACCTGAAACTCCTTCAAATGACCAAGTTCCACGAATCTTCTTGATAATCTCTTCACGATACCAAAAACTTTCTCGAAGAAATTGATCTTCAGATTTGGATATTTTGGGCCTTATGTATTGCTTTTTAGTAAGACTTGGAATTGGATCAAGGTTATCATCATCAAGCTCAATTCTTTTCATTGGTAAGATGATTCTTTTTGTCTCCATTGGAATGATATAGTCATTTGTTTGATAATCCTCACACTCAACATTGATCGTCAATGCCTTATTCCAAACATTCCTAATATCAACAAGAAACAAGACATAATCAGATATCTTACTAGTCTTGGAATTAATATATTTCCAGATTTCATGATCTGAGTCTTTGATCCCATGGGCTAATGGAATAACATCACAATCAGCAAGGTCTGTACTTGAATTAATCATTGCCGGGATTGGAATCTCAATTCTTCTAGTGAAAATATCTTGTTCAAATCTATGACCATAATCAATCAAAAGATTGATTTTGTTCACACCTCGTTTACCAATCACCTCTAATTTCAAATCAACTTGCTCAAATGGTTTAATTTCTTTGATATCTGTCAGAACTTTCAACGATTTTTTGTAAAGAAAATATTCATACTCGTGAACTTCATTAGGTGTTTGATCTTTCTCTTCAAATAACTTCTTCAATGGTTCAATTGTGGAATCCCAAATGGAGAAATCAATGAAATTAACAGGGATTGCAGAGTTGTTTTTTAGTTTCAATGTAATTGTAGTTGAACCACCTTCTAATAACATTATTGGCTCAAGATGTGATAAGATTTGTAAACGTGGTTGAGCAGTAATGACGTCTAATGTCAATGAATCTCTCAAAACTCGATCACCAACTTCATTTTGGGATAATGTTTCTTCAAACCTTTGTAATATGCCATTAGAATCAGATATTCTTTTCTGTTTAATTTTGTCAAATGATTCAATATTTTGTGCCTTTATAATTTTGAAATCTTGTGACACGCAATTGAAGACCTTCATAGTGATGGAATCAATAGTCATTTTCCCAGATTTTAAAGGTTTTGTCAAGACATTTATATTTTGAATAGTTTTCGGGGCAATAACAAAATTTGTTCTGAAAATCTCCATGTTTGGTATTTTGATATCATTAATATTGATAGGAAATGCAAAAGGGTTTTGTATTTTAATCAAAAATTCAGCAAACTCCTCTTGTACCAAAAAGGAATCTTCCATAGTAGTTATGGCTTGATGTGGATTATAAATCAATGGATCTTTGTCCTTTTGAGGTTTCAATTGTTTGGATTGTCTCTTTGGTGGGTTTGTAGATTTGATCAAATAAATCCCTCTAACAACACATGGATCGAAATAATTGACCGCGATATCGTTTGTTCTCGAAATCGTTTGAATGTCATTCAACGTCTTGTGTTGATCATTATCTGTCAATGTATGTAGATATCTAGTCAAAAGCAAAGATTTCAAAATAATGACTGTTTTGTAATCTTTGATCTCTTGACATATCATAATGCATAACGATATGATAGCTTTGTGTAATTGTACCCATTTCGATTGGAATGCATCCTTGATGTGAGATTCAGGGGCGTTGGAAACACCATATGTTGATAATAAGGAATTCAATATTGACTGTAGGTCATACGAATTATGGGTTCCGTCCTTACTTGTAAGCTCCGGTATCAAGCTAACAAAAAGCGTCCTCAAAATGAAACTTCTTTTCCTGTGGAACTTCAAATCGCCATATATGGATGACAGTGAGGAATAAATTCTTGCCTGTGATAATATATCCAAAGATTTGAGTTGTACAGTGAACACTCTGTTTGAAAGTTTTAGGATATCAGTCTTATCAAAAACATCATTATCATACTTGGGCTCAAATGGTTTTCCCCTAATGATAAAATCCAAGGTTGCATCGCTGAAGCCACCACCTATATTGAAAACGGTCATAAATTTCAGAAATCTTAGGATACTTTCACAATAAACGAGATTCGGTACATAGTCCTCTGGATCGTTTTGTGAATGCTCGTAATAATAAAGAGCCTTCAAAGTGATATGATGTATGAGTTCAGGTAAAGTAAAACGTTCCAAATCTATTGACATTCCAGTATTATTGATAGAGTTTCTTGGAGATGCAACAGGTGTATTAACCGGGGTATTTGATGGCGGAGCGTTGGAATGTAGAACCGTTCCCAGGGATGAAGGGGTCTGATAGGGCACTTTAACAAATGCCAACATGACAAAGCAAACACCAATACCTTCCAAAGTAGAGCCTAACCAGAGATAATCATTGCCGGATTTGAGTAAGACTAGTGCTTCATTGAATTCCTTGAGAGCATCATTGTATTTCCCTGCAAGAAGGTACAAGTTCCCCAGGATCTTTAATTGTCTCCCTTTAATTCTTGCCTGACGACGTTCATTGGCAGTTTTGATGGAGATCTTATTCGTAGAAGGATCACTGCTTAGTGAAAGCGATATGGATGAGCCGGAGCTGATTCTCTTTGACTTTGAATTCACAGTTTTCACGCGGTCGTTGCTGTTGATTGATCCTGGAGATCTTAGGGTTATATGTTGGTATGAAGACAAGTAGGCACTCAATTCATCTAAAAATAGCCTTGTGATATCACAGAGAATGGTTTCTGTGTTTGTCGGTGTCTCATAGAAAATGTGGTCATTTGCTGAACCCTGATGAGCTTCGTTCCCAAAAACAATAATAGAATGCACAATTGATGATTTATAGAGCTTTGAAAGCTTGTCGATGTGTGACTGATTGACCGATGCATTGTCCGTGATTCCAATCACAATGAATGTCTTTCTGAAGGGCTCAAAGTCGTGTAAGAATAGCGACTCTTGGTCATTGAGCGCGGTGCTAAAATCATAGATGACACGTCCGCTGGGGAACCCCTGTGGATTGAAGAGCTGTGTGCGCGTCGGCGTCACGTCCACCAGTCGAACCTCAAAGGACTCCATCACTTTGGCCGCATAGCGGTGGAAGTCGTGCACGGGGAGTTCTCCCACGGGCACAAGCAGACAGCGCACTCTAGCGGGCGACGTATATGCGTGCGCGTCCATCGGAGAAAGAAGACCAAAACGATGTCCCAATTGACGGTCTGAGGCCGGTTAGATCGTGTTGATGTTTAAACACCGTTCATGTAGCTGATGTCCAGGTTTTCGATCTGAACATCAAAAACGATGAAGCCGCGAATTCATGAAAAACAAGAATGCTTCCCTCATCAAAACACAACTTTGTAGCTTTGAATCCAAAGATCTTAGGTCAATTGCACGCGAATAACACATATAACGCAGCAGAAGAATGGCAGGATTTGATTTTGGAAACCACCAGAGAAACCAGTACCTCTCCTCGAAAGGTTATGCCACACCGAAGGCCACATCCACGGGGACCACCATTGTCGGTGTCAAATTTGATGGTGGCGTTGTGATAGCTGCGGATACCAGAGCCACTACGGGAGACATTGTTGCTGACAAAAATTGTGAGAAATTACATCGTCTTTCACCAAAGATCTGGTGTGCCGGTGCCGGGACTGCTGCTGATACAGAGATGGTGACCCAATTGATTTCATCCAACTTGGAGCTACACTCTTTGTCCACGGGAAGAGAACCAAGAGTGGTGACATCACTACAGCATCTCAAACAGCATTTGTTCAAGTACCAAGGACACATTGGTGCCTATTTGATTGTTGCAGGTGTCGATCCTACTGGGTCTCACTTGTTCTCTGTTCAAGCACACGGTTCTACAGATGTTGGGTATTATCAGTCTCTAGGTTCTGGTTCTTTGGCTGCGATGGCCGTTTTGGAAAGTGAGTGGCGTCCAGAGATCAACAAGGAGGAGGCCGTCAAGCTTGCATCAGATGCTATTCAGGCTGGTATCTGGAACGATTTGGGTTCTGGGTCCAATGTTGATGTCTGCGTGATGGAAGTTGGTAAAGATGCTCAACTGTACAGAAACTACTTGACTCCAAACGTCAGAGCTGCAAAGGAAAGAAGTTACAAATTCCCAAGAGGTACCACTGCTGTGCTCAAGGAATCCATTTACAATTTGGTTGATGTTGAAGAAGAGGTGATCAATGTTGGTGGTGAAGCCATGGAAATTGATGTCGCTAACTAAAATATCAATTCAATCTATAATGTACATTAGAAACAAAAAGATTACTTGTACGCGTGTACTCCCTTTCTCTCATTTCTTGATAAGTTCCTTCAATGCAATATTCGTTCCTTCCACTATTGCAATGTGTTCCACTTTATGCACTTTTTCTTCATACTCCTCCACGGTCTCTCCTTTAACAATATCAATCTCTTTAACCAACAATGGCTCACCAGCATCAACTTGTTGGATAACTTTGTGGATCATTACACCTCCTTTAGAAATCTCACCATCTTGACCAGCCTTCCATGCTCTTTCAATCGCATGCGTACCGTCAAAGGCGCCAGGTAATGCAGGATGTAAATTTATAATATGGATTCCTTCATCCTCTAATGGACTCAAAAAGTCTGGCGATAGGATCAACATCCATCCAGCACAAACGATCAAATCAGGTTTGACATGCTTAGATGAAGCTTCTTCACCTTCTTTATTCCCGTAGATTATTATATTAGCCAAATCTTTGTTGAATTGCTTTCTTGCTTTTGGCCTTTCACCCTTTGGTAAGTCCCCATAGTACTCTTTCAATTGGTGCACCTGTGTAGGGATCTCTGCCTTTTCAGCTCTTGTTAATCCATACGCCGTTGATGAAGAGGAGATGACTTTAATGATTTCCGCATCGATTTCCTTGCTGGCAACAGCATCGATAATGGCCTGTAAGTTGGTTCCGCCTCCAGAAATCAGCACCAGAATCTTGGCCTTGGAGCTGCACATTAGTGTGGTTGATGGTTTAATTAGTCGTCTTCTCTGGGAACAGTACTTGTCTTCTAATTGATAATTTTACTCATGCAAAGTGGCTACTATCGCCAATTTTGTATGGCGCACACAAAAATTGACTCTGGACTTTGGCATATAAAACAGAAGCTTATAACCTGTTCAGCTATACTCAAAATACAAAATTCTAGAATGAATATGTATCTAATTCAATCATTCATGTCATAATTAAATAATTGTGGTTGTAATAAAAAAAAAACAATAATTTAAACCAGAAATGTAGTACTTAATATATACTTTTTTTCTCCTTCTCCTTAGGTATTATGATGGTTAATGTGAACATGTCTCAGCTAAGAACAATCTATTATATCTAAATGTTTTACAAATTCTTGATAACTTGTTCGGTGAAATGTTCAGTGGTAGCAGAACCTTTCAAATCACCAGTTCTGTTTTCTTTACCAGATGCAATGGTCCTCAAAACAGCTTTATGGATCTTGTCACCATAGGATTCCAACCCCATATGTTGCAACATCATACAAGAACTCAACAATAAAGCAGTTGGGTTGGCCTTGTTTTGACCAGCAATATCTGGAGCAGAACCGTGGACGGCCTCAAAGATGGAAACCTTGTCACCCATGTTACCAGATGGAGTCAACCCTAACCCACCAATCAAACCAGAAGCCAAATCAGACATGATATCACCATACAAGTTTGGCATCACCATAACGACATCGGAATATTTGGATGGATCTGTGACCAGTTTCAAAGAAGTGTTATCAATGATTTCAAAATCAATGGAAACACCAGGGAATTCCTTGGCAACCTCTTTAGCAGTTTCAACAAACAACCCATCAGACAACTTCATGATAGTGGCCTTGTGAACCACCAACACTTTTGGTTTATTGATTGATTGAGCGTATTGGAATGCATATCTAATGACTTTTTCAGAAGCCTCTCTTGTGATCAACTTGATGGATTGCACAACACCTGGTACAACAGTGTGTTCGATACCAGAGTATTCACCTTCAGTGTTTTCTCTGATCAAGACAGTGTCGACATTTTCGTATGGGGTTGGGTAACCATCAATGGATCTAGCCGGTCTAACGTTGGCGAAAAGACCAAAAGTCTTTCTCAAGGTCAAGTTCAAAGACTTGTGACCTTTACCAACAGGCGTGGCCAATGGACCTTTGAGGGCAACTAAATTTTTGTTGATAGAGTCAATGGCAGGTTGTGGGATTGTAGTTTGACCATTGACCAACAATGGAGTAACGTCACAAGATTCCCATTCAATTGGAACATCTGCAGCATTGTAGATTTGCTTAACGGCCTTGGAGATTTCGATACCAATACCGTCACCTTCAATGAATGAGACGGTGTATTTCCCGTTAGAGTTCTTTTGGCCTTGGAATTTGGCGACTTGAGAAGCGTATGATCTTGATTGGGTGAAGGCTCTAAGGGTAGCCTGAGATCTAAATAATCTTTGGGATAACATTATGATAAGGCCTTTTTGCAATTGAATTGGAGTTTATGAGATATCGACTGACCTGGGTGGAAAGAACAAGAACAAGAACAGAGAGGAATGAACGGTTGATATTTCTCTTTTCAGTTTTTTTTTATTTCAAGGTGTCAATACAACTGAGCGTTTGAGATCACGTCTGCTGCACTCGCTTTTATATGATGATCGGGACCGAACCAGGTCCATTTTTCGGATTGGGCCTCGCTGAATGATCTTTAATCGCTGTGGTGTTGGGATGTTAAAGGTCATCAATTTGCTGAGGTAATAATGGAGTCATTCTTTGTAATTTTGTTAGGGCTGATTATGTAACACTTACCCTGCTGATGGATATATAGCATTTTTACTACCGCTTCTCTATGTACGATGAGACATATCAAAGAGATGTTTGATCAAGAAATAGATGCAGTCGTGAAGGAATTATTTGACTATGAGCAACGCCTGGTTCAGGGGCTCAAGGTGTGGTGTCGATAACTGCCGATCCAGGAATTACAGGAGTGTTGATGGGAGAAGAATCTGTGAATTTGGACATGTTAATGAAGGTCATATAGAGTTCAATGATGAGGAAGATGAGGCACATGTTATTACAAAGAAGTTGAAAGTAGTCAAGTCACAAGGCTTACCACAGTCATCACAGATCTCTGCCAATACAGTGAAAGATGAGAGTAAAAGGAAAGTTTTTGGTCTCCAAGCTAGAGAGTTGTTTTTCAAATGTTTTCAAGCGGTCTTAAAGATTCAAGTAAAATCACTTATCGATGATCATGGATTACCTGAAATCCTAGAAACAGTGGTGAAAAGGATATGGGTAGAATACGTCTCCTGTGGTCTAGGTGCTGGAAACCAAAACACTGATACTGAATTAACTCTGGGAGATTCAGTGCTGACAACTGAATCAGAAAATCATACATCTCATTTTAAGAAACTACCCACATTCATTGATAGTCTTGCAATATGTTACATCAGCTGCAGACACCTGAAACTACCCATCTACATTAATGACTTTGTTATCTGGACCACCACCAACAAGATCCCTTACATGAAGGCAAGTTTTGATGTTCCTAGAAATTTCAGGATGAAGTTACCTCATCATTTATTGATATTATTCGAACCAAGAAGGCCTCCAATAAGAGGTGATTTGTGTCTTGCCGTGACAAAATTGATTTCCAAACTGGATATGCATGACTTAGAGTTCAACTACCAGCCATTACTACTCAAAATAGTCAGGGAGATGATCTTACCTTCTCCAATTTATATTGGTGTTGAAAAATTTATCAAACTAAGGAATGTTGTATTCAATTACCCTCAACCTTCCAAAGCAAAGACGGCATCTGAAGCTCCTATTAGAAACTTTCCTGAGGTCAGATTGATCGGAATTGTGATTTTGATGACAAAATTATATTTCATGAACCGTGTGAAGGATGATGACTCCAGACAGACTTACGATTGGCAGAAATGGAGAGAGATCATAGACAACATGAGTTTGAATGATGACGACAGTAGGAACTTCAACCACTTACTTGGCTCTTTATTGTTGTCTGAGCAGTCTGAGATTGATATCTTGGATTGGGATGAGAGCAAGACGGACAAATATCTGGATTGGTTTGCTAAAAGAATTGTGAAACCTCAGTTGCCATCAGACGAAGATCTTCCTATATCACTGAGAAGGCTTTATGGGATCTTTGAACTGCAAGATCATCAAATTGAAAAAGACATCACTACTGAGGATCAAATAGATCATTCAAATACCAGTGACATCACAAACACAGAAGCTGCTCTCAAAGAGCTATTGAAGCATCCTAGCGCGACCAAAACGCATTTGAAGCCGGAGGAACTACAGGAAATCCAGCAGACGCTTGTGGAAAATCTGATCATCAATTTTGGAATCACGCAAAGACAACTTGACGCCGTTGTACGGTCAATGGAATCGCTTTTGTTGCTCAGGAAGGACAACTGAGGTGTTCGGAGTTTTGCTGTCATTGTTTGATTTTTGACACAAAATAAAAAAAAGTTACAATAACAAGCGGAATTAAAAAGACAAAAATTTGAGATAAATTGACTAGAGAAAGGTGTTCCGTACTCTGCTGTTTATATCACAAGTTTGTCTCTATTTGTCCCTCATAATGAGCCCACATCGGGCCCAAAGTACGCGCAGATTCAAACAGAAGAAACTCCATCTCCCTAACAAAGAGCATGCCTCCAAGAAAAGAAAATCATTTGGTGAGCTCTTAACATTCATATTTAGAGTATTCATCTTCCCTTCCTATCTTACGTATGTTGTGTTGAAAGTATTATTTGTTGATAAACCCTATGATTCTCTTTTAGCAATTAAGGAAAAGCTGAGCAGTGCATATTATGTTTCCAAGAAATATTACAGAAAGGGAAGGAAGAGAGCCCTCGCAACGAATGCGGCTACATCATCAAATGCTGTCGATGTGCAGGCTAAGCTTGTTGTGAAGAAGCCACAGAGAAAGTTTGCATTGATCAAAAAGTTATTGGGTAGCTGTTTTATATTGCTCAAGAAATGTTATTTGTTGGGTGAGGCTGTTTTCTATAAAGTGATCAACTTCAAAGGTGATGTTGTGAGCAAAATCAAGTGGATGATCAGGGAACTTTATATAAGATGGCTGGAGACTGAAATCATTGTTTATAAATTGAAAGGGTTGCCCTTTAAGATCATTGATTCCCTCAAATGCTTCATCAAAGATGCTATCAATACTGATCCCGAATGGGACTTTGGTACTGATTTGGATCCAAATGATGATGTTTTGCTTTCTGCCCAAAGACACAACAGCTGTCACTCGTCAAAATTCAATCCTCCAACTCCTCCCCCAAGAAGTGTCAAGAGTGTCCGTGTACTGAAGGGAACCAGATCACCTCTGAGTGCTATTAAGCACACATCCTACAGTGATTCTCGTGAAAGGAAAGACTATTTCCAACAAGAGGTCGATTATGAGGACAATTTCCGTCCACACACTGCCCAAGTTTCGAACAGAAATGCTGTTCTGAGTCAGGGGAGGCATCCTGGATTTGAAGACTCGATGTACTTGAAGAGCAGAAATTATCAGGCGCAATCTAGAGAAGAGTTAATCGATAATTACTTTCATACATTCGATGCTGTGCAGTTCAATGAGCCTATCCCCAAGAGCCATGCACAATCGAATGTCTCCAATGCTCCTCCCGCTAGCCCACAGTCCATAATCAGTTACGATCAATGATTTCCTTTTGCTTTTTCAATCTAACGAGTCCATGATTATCACCATAGATCATATATTTATTATTGCATGTCTTAATACTTAAATTTATATGACTTTTGTAGCAAAACTGAACCGAATTGAGTAATTTATGTTTGTCTCCTTCATTACCAAACGTAGATATACAATTCTTTTTGTACGCTATGTTGTGGTTGGTCTCTTGTTGACGCAGTTGAAAGATCAATTTATTTCTCTTACAAGATCTTTTGTGTGTGTTTTTTGTTTTTTTTTGGTCTACAAAATCTATATGCAAACAAAACATCAACACGCTTGACTCAAATAACAACAAGTACAATACACAATATGAGCGAACTGCCCGATAACCTCAAACATCTCTACCTCACATGGCTCGAAGAAAGTGCTATGAAAGCGCAGATGCGCCAGCTCAAGACGGCGATGCTTCTTTCCAACGCGATCAGATCTCTCAAAGCTCATCAAGAACCAGTACGCGTCCCAGAGGAGCTCGCGAAGTTGAAGGGGATTGGGCCATGGATCGTGTCCCAGATGAGAGATAGGCTCTGCGACTACTGTGAAGAGAATGGTTATACAGTGCCCTCGCCCCCAGAGAAGCCACAGGGTCGTAAAAGGAAAAGTGGTACCGCTGAGGACCTCAACGATGCCAATGACACGACAAAGCCTAAGAAGAAGGCGGCGAAAAGGGCATATATACCAAAGAAAAGGTCAGGAGGGTATGCTATCTTATTAGTGCTCTTGGAGTTTGACAAGGAGCAAAACGGGATGAAGAAAGATGATATCATACAACAATGTACCCCATACTGTGATTCAAGTTTCGCCTCTAATCCAAGTGCATCACAATTTTACTCAGCGTGGAGTTCCAGTAAGAAGATATTGGAGGAAGGGTTATTGAAGAAAACTGGAAGACCAGAGAAATTCTTTTTGACAGATGAAGGGTTGGAGATGGCCAGAAATATTAAAGAAAAAGATGGGATCAAGTTCAGAAATGAATTGGAGGCTGAGGTTGTGAGAAGGGAGAGAGAGCCTAGTGCAGGGGTACCAGGCGGTGGAGGCACTGAATTTGAAGAAACACCATCGCTGATGGTTCGTGTACCCAGAAATAGGGTCGAGGAAGTGTACAATGGAGTACGATATTTCTGTTGGGAGCCTAAGACATATGATGTGATGTTTCTTGTGGATACAAGAGAAATGAGATCGAGTAGTGAGAGGAATTTCTTTGCTACAAAATTGAAACAATTGGGCATCAGAGCTACAAAAAAGAATCTAAGTTTAAGTGATGGTATGTGGATTGCCAGACATAAAGAAACTAATGAGGAGGTTGTTTTGAACTATATCATGGAACGTAAACGGCTTGATGATTTGGCGTCAAGTATCCAAGATGGTCGTTATCTCGAACAAAAAACGAGATTGAAAAGAACTGCTATTGACAATATATTCTATTTGATTGAGGAAGTCACGAGCTCAGATCTACAGAGCATGTCTATGGGTATTCAAACATCCATGTCATTGGCTTTGACCGTGAGTGGGTTTCATGTTCAACGAACTAAAGATGCTGATGGAACAGTACAGTTCATTGCTAATTTAACTAAAGAAATCACAAATTACTATTCTAAAAAGACACTTTTGGTGCTCAATCCTCAAAATATAACAAGTCAAATGCAATATAGAGATAGTTTGGAAGCTTTCAAGGAAAAGTTCAATAGCAACAAAGTACAATGTGTTCATCAATTTTATACATTTGATGAGATCCTGACAAAGACTTCGATGATGACTACAAAGGAAATGTTTATCAGGATGTTAATGACCGTGAGAGGAATTACTTTGGAGAAGGCAATTGCCATCCAAAGACAATACAAGACTCCCAAAATCATGTTTGAAACTTTTGACAAGAGTGATCCAATCTTTGCATCAAAATTTGGGAAAAAAGTGCAACAGACATTGGGAGAGATCTTTACATAAATGAAGAATCGATATTGTTGAATACTTGTTCATTTATCAGTCCGCATGTCAACATGCTCAAGATGTTTCCTTTCTGCATACCCAATATCCACTCCATTTGCAAATACATTCCTGATCTCTTCCAATGTTAGTCCATTGACTTCAGGATACCATTTATAGACAGCATACCACCCTACAAGGCATACAATAGCAAATAACCCACATGTGAACGACAATGAAGTCATCCCAACCAATGAAAGATAGCTCATTGAGACAAGGGTATTGGATAGCCATGCAGTACCAGCAATGGCTGCTGAACCAGGCGATCTTGCTTCCAGTGGTAGAAATTCGACAGAAAACCATGGTATGGTACCCAAAGCAGACGCATAACTTGCCACAAATGTTAGTATTGATAATATCAATACTGCTTCCAAAATCCGTGACGTCTGTAGACTTGTATCAGTATCTGGGCCTGTGGGGTCTCTCATTGTTAATTTGCCAAATGCAAAACTTGCAACCAAGAGAGCAACGCCCATTAGCCATATAGTCCGGAGGAGCATCTTTCGTCTTCCTACTCTATCAACATATCTCAGTGCCACTAGTGTAAAACCAAAGTTTGTAGTACTTATTAAAATCGATACCACTAAAGGATTCCCAACACCAATCGATTTGAAGATCGTAGCACCATAGTACATAAATGAATTAAATGAACTTGCCTGTTGAAGGAGCATTAATCCACATCCTATCAACAATGCCCTCACGGTTGCAGAGTTATTGAGCAATCTATTCCACCATGACATTTCATGTTGATCAAAGTTTTGACTGATGTCTTGCCCAATTTCATTCATCTTCATCTCTACTTGTACCTCTGTAGCATTTGGGTATAACTTGGAAAGGGCAACTTGCGATCTTTTCAGCTTCCCCTTCAATATCAAAAACCTTGGAGACTCTGGTATGAATCCTACTATCAACAAGAACAGTAAAGGAGGTACACCACTTAAGAGAAACATAAGTCTCCAATTGTATTTATTATTCGCAACGCTTAAGGCAATCAAATTTGCAATCATTTGCCCACCAGTGGTTGAGAGTGAGTTCAAGACCAATAAAGTACCTCTTTTCCTTGATGGTGCAACTTCAGAAATGTAAACCGGGACAACCATCGATGCAGCACCAACAGCAAGGCCAACAATGAATCTCCCAAATACCAACATAGATACAGAGTGACATAGACCCAGCTGTAATGCTGTCAGTGAAAAAACAATGCAGCATACCGTGATAACGAGTTTCCTTCCAAGCCTGTCAGCTAGACCTGAAGCTATTATCGAGCCAAAAAAGGAGCCTACACATGTGATTCCTGTGACCATTTCCTTCTGAAAGTCTGAGAGTTTTATAGAGGATCCGTCCAAAAATATTAATATACTCGAGATACAAGCAGTGTCATATCCAAACATGAAGCCACCAACAGAGGCAGAGCATACAACTAGTGTAACGTAGATTCCAATCTGCGTGTTTTCGATGTCAATATCGGTATGATCAATGGCGGGTCCAGCCAACAGGTCTGAGCTCTCTGTTGGCTCATTTCGCACCAGCAGTGAATCACTATAACCTGGAATGTCATACATAGCTATCGCTGCTTTGACGGGCAACCGCTAGCTCGTTTTGAATGCAAAAGTGTGGAATCATTAATACCAATCATGTATGAAATGTACTACTGCGGGTTTCGGCCGAGCCAAACCGTTAGACGCCACAATCTCGATTTTCCCGCGAATTTTTAGTTTCGGCTTCAAACAAAGCCTTATAGCGGTGTCTGGGTGTTTCTCTTGCTTTCCGCGGCCGGCAGTGGTGGGATTTTGCTTATTGATGAAGCACAATTGAACTTGGTAAACAATTGGAACCAAACACCGACTTATTTCTCTTAGGACGAACGCATAGAGATGAGTTTTAAGGGATTTGGGAAAGCCATCACAAGGGTATGTGCTGTCTACGGCCTTCAGGAGATATAAAATGAGAATTGAGGTGGTGCAAGTGTTTTGTTTGCCTCCTTCTCACTGTTGATGATGGGATTGTACTAACTAAACACGATAAATTAGGCTCCACAGTCCTTCAGACAAAAGTTCAACATGGGTGAAAGTACTCATGACCCTGTGTACGAAGATGCAGAAAGACGTTTCAAGGAGATTGAGTTGGAAACGCAGAATTTGAGTGAACAATCCAAGAAATACTTCACTGCTGTCAATGGGATGTTGACACATCAAATTGGGTTCTCCAAGGCCATTGAGGAGATTTTTAAACCAATCAGTGGGAAACTTTCTGATCCAAACTCCACTATCCCAGAGGATAATCCAGAGGGTATTGAGGCTTCAGAGGCATACCGAGCCGTTGTTGCTGATCTACAGGAAACGTTGAAACCTGACTTAGAGTTGATTGAAAGCAAAATTGTTCAACCTGCTCAGGACTTGTTGAAGGTCATTCAAGCTATCAGGAAGATGGCTACAAAGAGAGCCCACAAACAATTGGATTTGGATAGACGTAAACATGCTTACAACAAATATGATCAAAAGAAGGAGAAGACACCAAAAGATGAAGAGAAATTGTACAAAGCTGAGGCCGATGTTTCTATCGCTCAAGAAGAATATGATTACTACAACAACATGTTAAAGGAGGAATTACCTATTCTGTTCCAGCTAGAAGCACAATTCGTTCAGCCATTATTTGTGTCATTTTATTTCATGCAGTTGAACATTTTTTACACTTTATACAACAAGTTTGAAGACATGAAAATTCCATATTTTGATTTGAATTCTGATATTGAAGAGGCATTTGCTGCTAAAAGAGGTGATATTCAAGAAAGATGTGATGCTATTCCTGTCACTCATTTCAAAGTTGGTCATGCAAGAGCTAAGTTAGAAATGACAAAACGTCGTTACGGCAAAGGTGAGAGTGGGCCTGGGTCTCCAATGTCACCTACCGCAACTACAGGTCAGCTACCAGCTTATACTCCACCTGCTACTGCAGGATATGGTCAAACAGCGCAGGGCTACCCTAATGAAAAGGCCACATATGGTCAACAACCTGCTGCATACGGTCAACAGTCAACTGCTTATGGCCAGGTAACTTCACCAGCACCAGCTTATGGTCAACCAGTGACCCCAGTGTCTGCATCGACTGGTAATTATGGATCACCAATAGGATATACGCCAACTCCACCAAGTGCGACACCGGCAGCAGCAGTACCAGGCGTGGAGACATGTACCGCACTTTACGACTATACTGCCCAAGCTGCGGGAGATTTATCTTTCACAGCTGGTAGTGTGATTGAGATTGTGGAGAGAACTGCTGATGCTAATGGATGGTGGACTGGTAGATTGAATGGTCAACAAGGTGTTTTCCCTGGTAATTATGTTCAATTGAATTAATCTGCATCACGATGGACATGACTACTTGTTTAAAGTTCTTTTTTTTTTCCTGATTTCAATAATCTTCATTTTACGTGAGATGCCTGTGTTTGCTTAATTGTTTGTCATATAATTCTGTCTTTTACAACGTTATATAGTACTTTCTCTTCTTTTTGAAATATAGCTTTGTTAAATGAGATCAACATCAGTAGTTTGTTTGAGATTCTTGGGCTTTAGAGGTCAGATGTACGGCTCGGATTTGGATTCGGTGTTAAAGCTGTTTGACACATAGCCAATTCTGCTTTTGGGAAGACTTTCTGTAATAATTATTCAACCTGTACGTTGTTTTATTTTTAGCACTCGAGGCATGATCTAAATAAGATGATGATGTGACTCTCATCGTTTTGAGAAACTCACAGCCAGATGATCCAGCTATTAGCCATATTAGTTGGTAAAGATGGCCTCGATGGCAGAGAATTTTTTACGAATGATTGCTATACAACGATCGCCACAGAAGGCTCGTGAAGTAGGCAGCAAATCAGTACTCGAATCGATGAGCTTGAGACATCAGAAAAATCATATCGATCATCTCTTTATCAGTGCATACGTCAGTACAGATTGTTACTGGAGAAGAGAGAAGACTAGCAATTTTTAGCTCAGACCCCCTGATGCGACTAATGTATCCTATTTCGGTGATTGTTGTTTCCAATTGTGGATGTGAAAGAGCTCTGAATCTGAGACAGCTTTTGTGCCTGAAAGAAACAGTCTTTTTCAGTTTTTAGTTTTTAGCTAGCCTTGGGACAGTACAGCCAAAATGGCCACCTGTTTCATCTGAATCCTGATTTTAGTACGCCTTGGTGGGCGAAAGAAGTGTGACAGTATATGGACGGTGAGCACTGCCAGTCTAGTGTCATCATTACAGAACACTTGTTCTCTCAATCTATGACTCGTAACAACAGCAAACGAGATATAAATAGCCCTTGACCATCTTCCTTACACAAAAGTTCGAAGGGTATCAGTCTCGGTTTTCCAGTCTCAAAGTCTCAGTTTTTTTCGCCTCCCAGGGCTACGCAACACTCTCGGACTCGTAATTCTAGGCCCGCCCGCTGTTTTGGCGTTTTGGCATAGAAGTTGACAAAAATAAAACTTCACTTTCTCGCAGATCAAAACAACAAAACCCCCCATCACCATCACAATAAAAGGGCGTGATACTCAACTTTAGCTGCTTTATAATTCTTCCGGTCCGCTCTCTGCTGTTATCGCACCAACTCCAGTTTCTCCATCGGATCAAAAGCTTTAGCCGGTATACATTCTTCAAAACATTCACAGCCTACTACTAAATTGTTATTATCATCGCTCTTACATACACCA
The DNA here is from genome assembly GCA_030574715.1 of Xingzhongia strasburgensis. Taxonomy (NCBI): domain Eukaryota; kingdom Fungi; phylum Ascomycota; class Saccharomycetes; order Phaffomycetales; family Wickerhamomycetaceae; genus Xingzhongia; species Xingzhongia strasburgensis. Next base: position 24,127 of record JAJMFO010000070.1, read on the forward strand.
TGTCCTCTCCTGAATCGTCGCCTACGCGTGGGATCTCAACGTGGTGGAAACAGCTCAAGAAGCATGGCAGCTCTAACGAAAGTTTCCACTCGCAAACAAAAAACATTGACAATGTGCTGACCCCGTCCAAGAACGGCTCCAATGGCAATCTGGCAAGACCCACTTTGAATTTCAAGTCGAGATCATACAATTCCGTGAGGCAAAACGCGTCAAATGAACAACTAATAAGACAGCAGCGTGATGAGTTTATCGCATCACAGAAGAGGTTTGGGTTCGGGAACGAGGTGTTTGGTGTTCCACTAGAAGACTCCGTGAAGATCGCGGAGAGCTTGATCTCTGTTCCAAGCGAGGACCCTGGTGATTTTATCCGTTATGGGCGCATTCCACTTCTAATTGGGAAGTGTGGGTGGTTTTTGAAAGAAAAAGGGTTGAAAGTGGAGGGAATTTTCAGAGTAGCGGGATCATCAAGAAGGGTGAAGGAATTACAGTACGTGTTTAGCAGCCCTCCTGATTATGGACGTAAGCTGAATTGGGATGGTTATACCGTACACGATGCTGCTTCTCTTTTCAGAAGATTTTTGAACAATTTACCAGAACCGTTGGTGCCTCTAGAGCTCTATGAAAAGTTTAGAGAACCTGTCAAATCCAGACCAAGAATCATCAATCATATACAGGCCAGAAACGACACAATTGAAAAGAAGATACGGTCTATTCAACAACAACAACAGCAACAACAGGCTCAGCAGCAGCAAGATAATCCTGAATCTATAGAGACGGCAGATGACGATGACAAGACTGGATTATCCGAAGAAGCTGAACGCAAAAAGCAAAAGGAAATGAAGAAACAGAAAAAAATCGCAAAAGATTTACGCAGTGCCTTGAAAGAGTATAGACTGCTTATCGATCAGCTACCTGAGGCTCAAAAGCATTTATTATATTACTTGTTGGATTTGCTAACAATGTTTTCTGATAATTCCAAAGATAATTTAATGCCTGCAAGAAATTTGGCTGCTATTTTTCAGCCTTCAATTTTATCACATCCAGATCATGATTTAACCCCAGAAGAGTATGCCCTATCACAAGCTGTTGTTGAAGTCTTGATTGAATATTCTAAGAGATTGTTACCAGACGTTAAGAAGTTTGTAAATAATTCTGAGTCTAATCTTCCAAAATCTGCCAAAACTTCAAGTGTCAATCTATTATCTGTGATGAACAATTCAAACATCAATTCCCGTCCACATTCAAGATCTTTATCAGATGCAAATGGTGTTCCTGATGCTATTAATGCCAATTATACGACCCAAAATTCACAATCACGCAAATTATCCCAACATAAATCTGAAGATGATGATGAAACCTCTGATGATGATTATCATTCAATCACTGAAGATATCCCTCCAAGAAACACTTCAACAATTCCAATGGATATACCCAAAGGTAGATATTCAATTCCAAAATCTTCACCGCCTTTGACTAAAACAAGACCTATGTCCATGTTTGTTGGTGGAGCCTCTGAAGAAAGACAATCTAGGTGGTTACCAAAATCTCCACCTAAGGTTTCTGATGATTTGTTGGGGTTCAGTAGAAAGGATAAAGACTCTTGGTTCAAGCGATTGAGAAGTTCTTCTAGAGGGAAGAAGGAATAGATTTTTACCATACCTTTTTGATGTTACGTCCTATTATTATTTATGCTTGCTAGTCGTTGCTAATTGCTTTTGTCTCATTATTCTATTCCCTGATTTGTCAAACCAGTTGTGATATTTATGTGCTTATGATACCCCACTCTTGTTAATTTCACTATTACGTTCTTATTCTTTTTCTGATATTATGTCTATTTTATTCTTTCCATCATTTAGTCTGCTTGGTTTTACAGGGACTCTTTTATATCATGACCAATGTGCTAATTTACTTTTTTCTTCTCCAATTATGATGTGATCATCAGGATTGTTATTCGATTTCGAGTTTCAACTTGTTTCATATTCATACAATGTCTATAATCAATGAAAAAATCAACTTACTCGCCTCATTTATTTGCCATGCTGGACTAAGACATGTAGAACACAGCTCTTCGATTATATATATATATCACTCTAGAACCTCAAGTGCATCCTCGTCAAGTTTTGGTTTCTTAGAAGCTGGCTCTTCTGTGGAAGTTTCTTTGATCTTTCTCTTTTCCGTTGGTTGCTCTCCCATCTCGATGATCTCCACGGCATCATCGTCATCTCCCAATAGTTCAACACTATCATCTGCGTCGTTACTTTCACCTTCTCCTTCCGATTTAGGAGGTTGTGGCTTGGCAGGGATGTTTAGATCTGGTAAATTGATTTCTCCTTCATCATTCAGTTCAATATAGAACTCGACAGTTTGCTTAACATCGTTTTCATCGGCAACGGCTAGGTGTGCACCATAAATGACCCCCAAGTCCACAAGTTTAGTCTCTTTATTATCATCAAAATCAATATCGTACAACACTTTACTTCCAATACTGATAGCAATCTCATCTTCATAGTCATATTTCTCAATTAATTTCTCCACCAAATCTTGAACTGTGGATGAATTATCAATATTCATTACTCCTCTTGGGATAGAACAAGCTGCACATTTAGGATTTTTCGGAATCAAGTAAAATGGTGATATTAACTTTTCAGGTCTTTCGTCTTTGAAAACACCTTTTGAAGACTCTTTGCACTCCTGTCTTGTATCTTTAAACTGTTTGAGCGAAATCAACGCGGAAAACCCTGCAATTATGGCATTTACCGTGGCAATTGCAGGAATAATATTACCAGCAATAGATTTCAGATCAAATTTAGGCTTGATTGGGATATCAAAAATAAATGAACGAATGTTCGATGCCGCAACAACAAAATCTAAAGTGTCTTCATCATCTTTGTCAAATTCAATTTCCTTTTCCACTTTGATTCTTTTTTGTAAAGATTTGATAGACTCAATCAAAACTGCTAAGTTTTGTTCAATTGACCAGATCTTTTGCCCTGTACCTAAATCCTCTTTGGTGATCTTTGAGACAGTGTCTTTGTATTCATCATATTTCAATGGGATAGGTTGCTTTCTTGACTTCCATAGATCAGTGATCTGTAGCAGTTTTTCAATGTCCTTAATGAAGACTTTGTTTATAACTTTCTCGGCAAAGTCTTCATCCTGGATACATTTTTTCAACTCGATTAATTCATTGTTTTCTGACACCAAGTTCTTAATTTCCTCCTCATTACTTGTCCCAAGTTCGGTATTATCCTTCCCTTCTGGTTGGACGGCCTCTTCATCATCTTCAGAAAACAACGAAGTGAAAAGGAAACTCTTGGCCCAATGAACACAATGAACTGGTTGGGATGGGGTGGATCTGATAGTGCACACAGGAAATGTCTTAGGAGTTTCACGATGAACACACTCGTAACATTCCGTCTCATAGGGATAAGTTGGGATTGTTTGACCATTGGTACCTGTGGTACCTGTTTCCATAACAATTTTATTCAAAAATAGAGCTATTCTGTTGATATATGATCTAGCTGCAATGTTATCCAACGCATTGAAGATCAAGTCAAATTGCCCAAACCACGAGAGCGGAAACAGATCCATCTCGTAGATACTGGCTTGGTATGGGATCAACTTGGAATTCAAGTAGTTGAAATATTCCACTGCATTAACAGCAGTTGAAGCCTTTGGCTGTTTGATGTCCTTTTGACGGAACAAAAATTGACGGTTCAAGTTTGACAAGTCAATTGTATCCAAATCAACAACATGGATCTCACCATATCCTAAAAGCACCAAATCTTTCAACAATTCACAGCCAATACCACCGGCACCGACTAACAACACTTTCGACTATTTACTATGGTTAGCTATCCTTTTCTGGTAACTTTGCTCAAACACTGACTTACATTTCTGATCTTGGAGAATGTCGACTCGCCCAAGACGGTCCTTAGATTGTGGTCCCTGCCCATTGCCCTGATAACTCTCTGAATGACACACTTAACCACGTCAAAGACACGATTGGTGGAAGTTTCGTGTTTTCGGACTTGCAATTTCTTGAGAGTTTTTATAGAATGTTTTCGCGCTGAGCAGAAACATCCATGCACCACGATAATAGAGGATGGGATTTGCCTTCTACATACTGTACTTATACTTCTTTCTTTTGTTCTCTTCAATGTTGTTCTTTTAGAGCAAAAGATCTTTAGGATTCAAGGTATCGCTATGACCATCGAGAACAAAGAACCAGTTTCTGACGCGTCTGCTGCTGATATTGTGCTCAGCAATTCCGAGCATGAGGACACTGAAGGGGAAGAAGAAGACAATGGTGCCGTTGAAAGACAACCGAGTAGAATTCCATTCCAACAGGGGCAGATCATCCCGGATGAGACGCCCGATGTGATTGATGCAGACGAAGATTTAGCCAGGGAGATTCCAGATGATGCTGAGGAGTTGGAGCTGGTGCATTTGAAGATCAGATCGATGGAGGATTTGAACTTGAAGAGGTTCACACATTTGAAAGCGTTGATATTGAGACAAAATCTACTTGATTCCATTAGTGAAGTGAAGCATGTCAATGACGATATTGAGGAATTGGATTTCTATGATAACAGGATCAAGCACATATCATCACATGTCAATGAGAAGACCAAATTAAAAAATCTAGATTTATCTTTTAACAAGATCAGGAACATCAAGAACATTGATCAGTTAACCAAATTGAAGAATCTGTATTTCGTTCAAAACAAGATCAGTGAGATTGTTAATCTTGAAACCTTGACAGAGCTGGTAAACTTAGAATTGGGTGGTAACAGAATCAGTAAAATTGAGAATTTGGATACTTTGGTAAATCTAAAGCAACTATGGCTGGGTAAGAACAGAATAACCAAATTCGAGAATTTAGGAGCATTGCGGAACTTGAAGATCTTATCTATTCAGTCGAACAGGATAGTCAAGCTAGAGGGATTGGAAAATTTGGTCAATTTAGAAGAACTCTATCTTTCTCATAATGGGATTGAGAAGATTGAAGGATTAGAGCATAACTTGAAGCTAAACACACTGGATATAACTTCTAATAGGATTACTAAACTTGAAAATCTGAGCCACTTGAAGCAATTGACTGATTTATGGGCCTCATCCAATAAAATTGACTCATTCAATGATGTCGAAAAGGAGTTGAAAGATTTACCTAATCTTGAAACTGTTTATTTTGAGGGGAATCCATTACAATTACAGAATCCAACAAGTTATAGAAGAAAACTAATAATGTTCTTACCACAATTGGAAAAGATCGATGCTACTTATGTCAGATGAATGAATAAATGCTTTCGTTTATATGAAGGGAAATACATTGTCTTCTATTGTAGAAGTGGAATATTTATTACTTTTAGTAGAATATAAATCATCAGTACCCTTCTTGGGTATCAGGTCTGAAATCAACAGCTTGCATGCTTAAATAGTTTTGCTTGTACAACATATCTTTTGCCACAGAGACATTTCTCATATGAATAGCACTAGTATCTAGCAAATCAGGGGTTAAGTCTTCAATCTTTGTAACACCCAACAGTCTCATATTCATCTCTAATTCATCTTTGAGTAATTGAATTGCTTTACGAACACCAACCTCACCATAGGAACTATTCGCATATAAGAATGGTCTACCAAGCCCAACACCTTTAGCACCAAGACATAGGGCTTTGAGGATATCAGTACCTCTTCTGATACCACCATCAACAAAGATATCAATCTTGTGGTCTAATTTCTTTTCTTTCAAGATTGGCATAACCTCTGCTAGAACCTCAACCGGGGCTCTTGAGAAGTCCAATTGTCTACCACCATGATTCGAAAGAACAACACCTTGACATCCATGTTCTATCGCCAATAAGACATCTTCTTTCCTTTGAACACCCTTGATAACTATAGGCATCTTGGTTATAGTTCTGATATGATCAACGTCTTTCCAAGAAGTGGCAGGATCTATGAAGGAGCTTAGAGCTCTTGATGCACCTTGAGATCTGTCAATTTCACCATCGCTATCGGCTTGGACATCTGAATCGTCTTCAAACTTCATCTTCATATCCTTCTCACGGCGACCCAAAGAAGGCGCATCCACAGTAATAAACAAACCTTTCATACCGCGCTCTTCAGCATGTTTGATCTGTCTTTCCATGAGTGATCTATCGGCATTCACGTATAATTGATACCATTGTTGTTGGTCCTCTTTAACACGGGCATCTGCAATCTCATCAAAAGAACACGAAGCCAAAGTGGAAATCATTTGAACCACATCTTCTTTACCAGCGCCTCTGGCAATGGAAACCTCACCTTCAGGATGACCCAATTTCGCTAAAGCAGTAGCAGAGATGTAAAAGGGGACAGATGTCTTGTTACCAAAAAATTCTGTTGAAACGTCCACTTTACTGACATCAACAAGGATTCGAGGATTGAAAAAGATTCTATGGTATGCATTGTGGTTTTCTCTTAAAGTGATTTCATCATCAGATGCAGAAGAATAATATGCTAATGCTGGAGGAGGTAGGATTTGTCTTGCAACAGTCTCGAAATCGTGCAAATTGATGATTTGGGATAATGGTGGTTTTCTTTCAATGAGCTCTAGCCTTTCAATCTCTTCATCTGTCAATTCTTCTTCTATCTCCTCAAACTCTCCTATCAATGGTCCAAGACATTTTTCTGGTGGGATGAACTTAGAGATTGAATCAGGAGGATGAATTGGGTTGAAGATCTTGGAAGCATCTTTGCCCGCATTTCGCAAGATCACTTTCTGACCACCAGGGTGATTAGGCACAAAGTCTGTAAGATCATACACCATCCCGTTCAAAACGATCCACAAATCCTCTTTGGTGTTATGCTGAGAAACCTCCTCTGGTGTAAGTTCTGGGAGTGCCGGTCTGACATCTGATCTGATCAATTGAGACTCTCTCTGACCAAGCATTTGTCCAAGTAAAAGGCCTGCAATCACCGTCGTAGAAACTCCCATTGCCCAACCGGCTCTGTTGAAGGCCATTGTGCTGCTTTTGATGCCATTTTTACAGGAAGAGGATATACTGCATCTCGCCAGTGGGCTCGCTCTGAGTCTTCTGGTATGGTTCTGTGCCGAGCGCCTGAGCACAGCGTTGAACATGGTTGTAAAGCTCCCGAGTGACAACAACAATTGAGTCCCCACACAATTTTCTGTCTCGAGAAGGTCCGTGGTATTTATTCTTTGATTGATCAGTGCAAGTCATTGATGCATGAAATAGCGAATCTTTGTGGAGAAGCCCCAGCCAGTAAAACCACAGACCGAGTAAGCGGGCGGGACCTCTCCCTAGCCCCTCCCCCCACTGCCGCTCGCCCTAACAATTTTTCACAGGCGGGAATTTTTTAGCGGGTCGCCCCAGAGGAGGATGATTGCTGCGACGGGTCCGGGAGTTTGATGCTGCGGGGAGAAAGAGTGTAGTCACGAAAAAGCGTGGGAGGCTATCAAATTAATCCGATATTTCAACATCTGTTTGGACTCGAATTGTGGAGTCGCTGTTGATCTCGGAGCCCTGCTGGAAAAGACCATTGTTTATCTCCCTGACACCATACCATAGTTTTCAATTTTGTTCGGTTTATATACATTTTGCATCCCACTTAGCTTACATATCGAATCCCTAACAGAACGGCTGTTTTTTTATCAATCGTGTGACTCTCTGACCATATCTCGAGTGATTCCGAGTCCCATAGACTCCTACACATCAGCAGATACATATCCAATCAAAATAGTAGATCATCAATTAGTCGTATGTACAGTATTGAGATGATATTGAATTCCATGAAAACTCGAAAAAAGGTAATGACGATAACCACTTTGAACCAATGTAAAAATAAGATATCTTGATCAAATGATAATGATCTATATGGCTCATCTCCTACTGAATATTTCTGTCTTCTCTCCCACATACACTCACTTACTCCCTTTATCTTCCTCTTCAAACTCACTCTCCCTAATCGGTTTTCCCCCCTCCTCATCTCTCTAAATCATTAATTCATAGAAACATAATCTTTCAAAAACACAAACACTCGCACATTTTTAGGCAGCGTTTGGGTTCTTGCTGATCAATTCAACAAGTTCACCAACAGTCTTCACTTTTTCACTTTCTTCATCAGAAAATTGGAAATCAAACTCATTCTCAACATTGACTAAAAATTCAGTAGCATCTAAGGAATCCAGACCTAAATCAGTGTGAACATTGGTCTCTGGAGCCAATTTAACATCACTTTTGAATAAATGCTCATTGGATTCTTGAATACGACGAATAATCTCATCTGATGACAAACCAGAAGAGTAAAAACGGTAAAAAGCAGGTCTCATCACAGCAGCATTTGGAGCTGAAACAGCTCTTGTGGATGCCAAAGATGCACGGACAATAGAGCGAGAAGCCAATCTGAACATTTCTTTATTTATCAAGTTACTCTAAATCTTAGGGATAATCAGAATCCTTGCCCTTTTATTCGTTAGTGGAGTCCTGAAAGTTTTTGGCCATTCTTTTTTTTTTTTGTCTCGTCTCCAATATGGCGCCGGATTTTGCGGAAAATTCCCCTTTTCGGCGAAATCGTACTACTATGCTACTGCTATCATATTTCATCTTAATAAAGTACATCATATGAGAGCTAAACATAGCTAGGTATCACATGGTTCTCATTCTGGTGCTCTCGACTGTCTCCAGTTGATAATGGATCTCTTCCTTCCACCAGAATTCGACGTCGTGGCTGTAGTTTGGGAAGTCTTTGTAGAATTTGATTTCTCTGAAGCACCAGTCTCCACTCTAGTCAAATTCGATGCTGAACTTAGCATGCTGACTGTAGTAGCAGTCGATGCAGTTCTGTTACCATTCATGAAACTGGAATGGGGGGTGGATGATTGTTGCTGGTAAGTGTTGATAGTGGATGTCAGAGATGGAACTTTTGATAGTTGGGGACTTGGCAAAGCATCATCTAGTTCTTGTACAATTAATCCTGTTCTCTTGATCTCACCTGCGAAATTTTTTTCAAACATTCTGATGAGCACACTGTGTGATTCTCTCA